>JAUZND010006915.1:0-10563 GCA_034780555.1 Coelogynopora nodosa
AGGTGTGAAAATTTCAAACGATTACAATGTATATATTTTGAGTAATTAGACATTTTAGAAAATTAATCAAAACTAAACAAGTTTTTTGCGTTTCCTCAACATTTACTAAATGGCGCTTGTAACAGTTCGTCCTTGGAACGACAACATGTACAACTAATGCGTATATAATGTTTTATATTATAAGTCTATTATATCCAGCATCTAATACAAACAACACTTTAAATGTTATCTTTTTGTAAATATGTATTTCGTTACTTAAAAAAATGAAATGTGAATAAAAAACATACAATATTTGATTCGGACTGTGATATATCTGTTGATGCCGGTACAAATAATATAAATCATATTATTATTTCACGAAGACTACTACACAACCAGACGTTTTGATGGTAGTTTGAATATTTGAACCATCTAAGAAATTGATTGCTTCGTGTATGAAGAGATTTCGTTTGTAATTTGTAAGAAGCTGAAAGAGATAACTCAGAAATCGGCATAATTTGGATCGGGGAATGGCGGAAGCGCACTTTTTTAGTTGAATTAGAGAACTAATCTGTAGCCATTTATACTTTTGAAAAGTAAATATCGAAAACTGTCATTATAATCAGAGACTATGGAACCACTATTCATAATATTAATAAAGTTTGCATTTCACTTATACTTCTTTGATCTTTAAAAATTATCTATATGTGTACGTTTTATCGCATTTTGCATTTACTAACTTTTATTGCATCACTTTTGCATCCAATATATTCATAGAAAATATAAATATAAACCTATTTATAATACTTATATACCTACTATTATATTTTCAGAATTCATGTTTTCTATGCTTTTGTGTACATATTATTTCCCATGCTATCTAACATACGAAAATATAATAGTCTAATACTCTTACTACTCTAGTAGCTCTTTTTTTTTGTTGTATGAAACTTATATCCGTAGGAATTCACTAATTGAGTGTTTAGTAACAATATATGGTTGGTAACACATTTCCCTCTAACAGCGAAATATCTTAAATGGCCAAACCTTTTTGTTGGGCCACGCCATTTTTAAGTGAGGCAGTACCATCCGCCAGGTTTTATGTAATCCAGAAGCGTCTTTGCACGAACATGGCCAATCTTTGTAGAACTTAGATTGAACTCAAGGTGTAGGCTCAATTCCCAAGTTACACCATTCAGCAGCTGTGCCACATGAAGATCTTTTTCATTTTTTAGTAGATTCCATAAGGCTACTGCTTCTTTCTGTCTAGTGATCCCAAAGATACCCCCAGCAACCTTGGCGGGTTTATTGTAACACTGCTCGAGTGCCATGTCAAATACTACTGCATTGCCTTGTTGGAGAGTGTGGTACATAACCCATCCACTATCTGTAAAGCTTCTGTAGATACCCAGGAACTTCCTTTGTATGTCCAGGCAATCTTCAAGGAACAGTATACCTCATCTGCTATAGTTTATCCAGCCGAACCCGCAGAACAAAGGCATGCACCTCAGCACAGCTGAAATGAAAAGATGCCAATCGCCTTGCCGAATGGGGTGTGTAAGATCACTCAGGATAGGATACTGTTCATCCAGAAACAGGCTTCAGTACCTCCTATGCCCAACGGTTCTGTAGATACAATCCTGGCGGATAGTAGTACTTCGCTTAAAAAGGACGTGACCCAAAAAAGGGGGCTTGGCCATTTCAGCTATTTCGCCGTCAGTGGGAAATTTTTTACCAATAAAAAATATTATTCCTGGACCTTCAATTAGTGGATTCCTGAAGAGTTTATCTCTGGACATCAGTTTCATACAAATAAACCATGAGGTACTCTAGTATACTAAGTATTATATTTGTATTTGTGCCTAAGCAAGTAATTTTAAATTAAAATATGTAACCTACTTTTCTTAAATAGTTTACTGATAATAAAAATGTTGTGGAATTATTTAATTGTCTGTGAACAATTTCAGCCGTCGTAAAATGGACCCTGATATATTACCTTATTTAAGAATATTACCATCGTTCCATAAACCCTCACAACCTACCTCCTGCCTCCAGCTGCCGTCCTCTCCACCTCGGCCCGCCCATCCCCGAGGTCAACTCGGTCTGGTTCAAACTATTCCTCTACCAGACGACCGGCTGCGGCCCCGCCTCCCTCCTGTTAGCCCGGGGTACCCGACTCACCCGCCTGCCGGCCCCCTTCCTCGACTGCGACCGCCTCCTCATAACCACCTGGAACCACGACGCCGCTCTGGCCCCCGCTTCCAGCGCCCTCCTCTGCGTCAACGATGCCCTCAACCACAACCCAGTCCTGCTGCAGGCCTATGACTCCGGGCATCGTCCTGTGAGCAAGCACTATGTCACTTTTCCGCTGGACGAGGAAGAGAAACCCGTACCGGTCATTACCCGGCTGGCCGAAGAACTGGACCTGCGGTTCACCTGCGGGTTTGTCACGCTGCTTCGCTCGCAGGGAGGAGATGAGGCAACATCAGCTGGTTCATCAGTCCTGATGGATGTCAACTTCGGAGTCCCACTCTTCTCGAGTGACTTGAACCGACGTGTGTGTGACAGTTTGTCGAGTCGGCAGCTGCTCTCCGAGGAAAATCATGCCCCTCTGACGCGCGCCAATCGAGCGCTCACTCTGCGTCTGTTGGCCTTTATTGATCAGGTAAATGGTGGCGGGGGTGGGGAAGTGGTAGGGCATCCGGTTGCCCGGGACAACGGCGGGGGACGGGATGCGGATGTGGCTCTGCCTTCGCGGTCCCTGCTCTTCCATCAAGGTGTTCTCAGCACCTTCTAACTCACTTTGTGACTGTTTGACCGATTGGGGCGGAGCTGCTGTCTGGGAGGCCTGTTTGTATAAATCGTACTTATACATAATTATTATACTGTGCTGTGTGGACTATGGAAAGGAGTTTGTCGTATCGTAAAGGTCCGTCTATAAGTGTTGATATGCTTAGCAGTAAGGAATGTGATTATAGTAAAACGAATTTCGAAGGGAAAGGGGTGCCAAATCTGCAAAAATAGTTATCAGTGTCGTATTTTCTGAGAGGCTAGGCCATAGTAGCTCAGTTGACCCAGACGCCATATTATATATAAAATAACAGTTTTTACATAGGTAGGTAATTAAAAATACTTTCGTGCTCATTAACCATTTTTGTGATCAAATTGTATACTAGTAAAGCATTATTCTGGAAATAGTATATAATATGTACATTTAATTATTGATAATAATTATGGTAAGGGGGTGATCAACAAAAACGATTGCTACCGTATTAGATGGGAGGGTAGGTTAAAAATCACCAACTTTAGCATTTCGATATTTATGGATGGTACCTTTTATAATACTTACATTACTATCCGTTCTTGAATTCTTGATTTTCTATCAATTGGAATACTTTACGTATTCTACTATTATCGTCTAAAGTTTAAATTGTCACTCAATATTTAAATTCTACGTTTAGTTAAGATTGCATTTCTATGTTCAATGTATATTTATAAACTGACTGTTCAATTAAAAATCACGATTCCTATTTTGTCTAAGCGGTTCTGAAAAAAAATACTACATTTTAATAAAATACCTTAATTGTTTGACATCATCATTTTAATATGAACATAATATCATTAAAATTCACGTGCTTATGACAAAATAATGTTTATTGCGTCATAACATCTTACTTCGGTGTTTGTGTTCGCATATGAACGTTATCACCGCTTGAGTTTAAACATCGTGGTTTCATAAATAATATTTAGAGATAATTTATGTTTCCGGAAAACCGTTTTCTTTGCGTCTATTGTACACTATAATGGTGTAGTTCACTATCTTGTTTTTCTATCATATTTGGTAATTATTTTCTTAATATTTTGAATAATGGAATGAAATATTCTTTTTTATCATATTAATTGAATTATTAGTTGGTGATTATTATTAAAATCATCCCTGGATGCATGCATACATTTATCGACATTATTTGTTCGAACCAGTTGGGGACCAGCCATAACTATATAAAAGCATTTAGGAGTTACTCTTCAGGTAAAGCAATCAAACTGGGTATATTTGACTTTCGTCGTTTTTAGCAGTGATAACTAATTCACTTAACTGTTTGCAAATTTCGTTTTACATTAGTCAGTCTAGTTATAACATTTATATTGTTTTACATCAATTATTGAGTGTTAATCCAAATGCAGACTGGTTTAGGGGTATTAACCCTAAGTTACATTGATTAATGAAACTGTCGTTTTCAATTAATATTTACATCGGCCCACATAAGCCAAAATATTTGTCTGTATTAGTTGCTTTCCTGACTTTGTAGCTCCTTTTTTTCGGACACACAAACCAGTTGACCTAATAATACCATTCATGCATTCCACAATTCTGCCATATACCAAGTTGAAACGATGTGTGTAAATTATAATATAGAAAATCGAGTTTTCGATGAAAGCGCTTTTCATCCAAAGTGGTTATCATTACCAATTGATGGTAGTATAATGACCTATATATGTTTGTCATTTTATTTAAACATAATTAACATTTTATTAAGTAACTTGTTTTGACATGGTATGGCAGAAAAATTATTCAGCTTATTCCGTTTCTTCCAACTCTGACATTTATTGTACACATATCTATTATTTCTTAATTTTATTTGAAGTGTAATTCTGTCAGTATTATGTTGCTGTGGTGTGGGGAGTTATCCTTATTAAATTTCGACATTCGTTCATGATTCTGTGATTTACTCTACCTGCTTGTAATTGTATTTTGTAAGTACTTGCATCTATATCACGTTGTTGTTACTTTTCTTTTATTTGTCTAATTTTTTTCTCCGTTTTTAAAATAATAAAATACAGTTATTTAATGATTTCGTTTCTTATGTTATTTGTTTTGCGGTTAAGTGTATTAAACCTGCATATTTTTGGATGTTGTAATTTTCATAGACATTACGTTTTAATAAAATTTTCGGTATAAACATAGGCTGATCCAAATAATATTTACTTTTTTTATTTAAATCTTTATTAAACATTTATTATTCATATAACGAAATCTCAGTGTAAGTCCAATATTAAACATACAACGAATCAGACATTAGTGGCCATTAGTGCCAAAAACATATATATATATACTCTGTTTTTTCAAAATTTTGAATATGGATAGCCATCTGTACTGCATTAGTCCATCAATTAAAGTTATTGCAAATACAGATTAACAAAGATAAAATACTGTTCGTAAAGAAAAATTAAACGAAGATGTTCACAGAATCATTTCATTGGCACGAGATGGCACTTTTTACACTGTTAATCAGCTAATTAAATCATGCGGAAATGATTTGCAGCGAACATTTACACGTACAGAGTGTGCAGTGGATATGTGAACTCCACACAATGTGAACTCCGTATAAGACCTGTGCTTTCAGAGTGGAAGCATGATTTATAGATTACTATCCACTACATAGATTTATTTGGAGTGGTACATCTTTTGGATTAAACACGAAGTATATTCGTCATCATTTAACCTGTTTCAATAAAACGCCTTCTAATTTCGTCATACCAAAAAAATGGTTTTATTGTCCGTTCAAGAATGCGTCCCCAAAATTCTCTTAGAGCATGTTTGGTACCTGACGGAGACATTCCACACAAAAAACATAGATTGAGTTTAAATACATGACAGTAGTCGCTGTCACTCGTAGAGTAGTTTATTACAATGTCGTACTTTGCAATAAATGCAGAACGGTGTAATTGCTTTCTGGATAAATTGAGCAATATTTGTCACACCAAAGAAATATCCACATAAAAATGTACAACACTTTGGAACAAGACATTAGCTCGTCCTGATGTGGTCGATGCCAATACCGCATTATTCAATAGAAAACAATTGAATGCATAAACAACAACCACATTTCCGTGATTGTAACTTTTTCGATCGACACATCTTCCCCATAGGCTGGAATCTGCCTGTGGCAAAATAGATTTGCAGAATATTTAGGATATCGATGCATTTTAAAAGATAACCGAACTGATTATGTCTTTGCATACTTATCGTTACGTATGAACAAATTAAGATTTTTTAATTAAAAAAATATTTTAAAATTATTGAACTCCTTACGACATCTGTGCAATAACGTTTATAGGATAAATACCAATCGCAATAACATAGTATCATGTATCGTATATAAATAAGGAGGTGGCGCGCCACGGAGCATGAAGGTTATAGTATGGCCTTTTCCTTAACATTATCTACATAATGTATGCCAATCTGTAAAATTATATTCAATAGAAAATGTAGGTACAATTGTGCGTCTTTAGTTTTGTATAAAATTATTAACACCGCCAATTATTACACCTGGCAATTAAGAAAATTCAATTTATTAAATAATTTTAAAAAAGGAAAAAAACCACACGTTAATACTTGAACGATAAATTAATTCAGATTTGTCCGGTTACATATAAACATTTTGATAGAAATTATTTTTGGCAGAAAAAAATTCTACATTTATTCTAAAATCCAAAAAATTAGTCTTATTCTAAAGTTAATTATCATATATAGGTAGAGGGATGCCGAAAATTAGCACAGCAGACCGAGAAGCAACAACACCTAGGAGAATGCAAATTTAATAGCTCAGGCACTAAAAAAAGTCTGTGTAACAGTGCTAAACGAATTAGGTATTCCTCGTTCTTCATTACAAGACATACTTCGTACTAACAAATGCTAGCAACCGCACGTGGTTCATGGATTATTGCACGATTATCCTGATCGCAGACCTAAAATTTGCACATCGTTTATTGCCAAGGATCTTGATGATGATCAATTCTTTTTCAACATAATTTGAACAGATTCAGCAACGTACCGTTCAATCTCAATGGTTATGTGAATAGTCATAGTTGTGTCTACTGTATACTGTATATATTACGATACTTTTAATCCTCATCGCACCATTGAGAAATAAATAAAGAGTTCTAGCATCTGCATATGGGCGGACTGTCTAATCGAGTCCTCATTTATTTAGACCTTTTTTCTGCGACACCACTGTGACAGCTGACAAGTATCATTAAATGTTATCCAAATATGTATTTATTTTGTTGCAGCAGTTAGCGGATTATAACAAACTATGGTTCATGCAAGATAGAGCTCCAGCTCACTGCGGCAATGTCGTTAATGAATATCTGGACAACAATGCCCCAGGAAAGATTGAGTGGGCACCTCGATCACCCGATCTAGCCCCAATGGACTTTTTCCTCTGGGTAATACAATTAACGATTGGGTGTACTAAACTGAACAGAACATTTGTCCAACTGAGAGCAGCCTAGCAATTACACATGAGTATGCAGGTGTAGACAGTAACAAGGAATTATGTGCATCAGCAAGTCACAGTGTGCTGAAAAGAATGAACCTGTGCGTACAAGAGGATAGTTTGCAGTTCAAACATTAACTCTAGATTTTTGGTTGTTAAAAATTCTTGTAATTAAAGTTAGATATATAATTGCATTGCACTCATAATTCTTTTAATTCAATTCAGAATTGCGTTGTAACTTATAATTAGGATTTTCCAGTAACTGTCGTGTTAAATAATAAGTTAAATCAAAGAAGACGATAAGTTCAACGTAGAAGTAGGCCTAAATTACTAAATTATTAAATTCAGTAGAAGTCTGTATCCGAAATGGGGCTCACTTCAAAACCTTTTAGATTGAAAGTAACAAATCAATCGGTCATCGCCGGGTCTCCTTTGCTGATATCGTTTTTATATTATACTATTTTAGATAGCAATTCTGACATTTTTGACCAATTTCATCATTCTAGAATGTTTGATATATGTTATATAAATCAAAGGTAAAATACTAAAAACTGCATAGTACAGAGACATACATATATATTTTAAGTAACATTATTAAATTTTGCTAAATTAAACAATTATACATTTCAAATGGACAACACACATTATGTACAATTCATAAATATATGTTTGATAAAACGTTGATTATCTGTATAAAAATCACAACACCAAAAGAATATTCTAATTTTAGTCACAAAAAATATATACAGTGAAATTAAACATGAGTGTGCAAAAGAATAACCACAATAAACTTTAAATGTTATTGTGGTTTTTTTTTTTGCATTTCTCACAGTGACCATTACTTGTCTTTATTTATAAACATGAGTGTGTTTTTATGTGAAAATATACATCATATAGTTATAAAAAGAAGGGCAGGGTATACATAATTTAGCATGAATGTGGAATAAAGCTAAATAAATTATTTCAATAAATATATTTTGTATAATATAAGAGAAAATAATAAAATTTCTACTGTATGAAAAAGAACTTCTTCAAACTTCGTTATGTCGACTTTGCAAGTATATAAATATAATTTTTAGAGTATAAATTATATGTACATACATTTTTTACGATTTAGTATGGCACTGACATTTTTTCGTATAAATGTATCTATATACTAGTATATACAAGATTAAGGAAAAATAAATACGAAAGGTTTTGATCACTACAATTGTTAATTTGTTTTCAAATGTTTCGGTTAGACTATAACATCCCTTTCTAATTCTCAAAAAAACGAAAGTATACATGTATGGTCAGCGTAAACAAAACGTAATATAATAATGCAGACAAACGCAAGCGAAGTATAATGAAGAGTACTGTGACAAGATTACAATGGAGAAACCAGTCATTAATTAACATTTAGAAAAAAGAAAGAACCACAATAATAAGAGGACAGATTAAGGGAAGGAACATTAACTTAATTAAATGTTACTACCACAAAACCCTTTTCTTCTTCTCCTTAATCTTGTTTATTTCAAATATTATACTCTTCATGCTTTCTATCTAAAATAAGTTATGGATAATGAGAATATTGCGTAGACGGTGAATTGAAACAAGGATTTTTATTAATAAGATTTTGTCAATATGTTTCGAGTCTACAAATATTTTTGATTTCTAAACGATATAGTAAACATTGGTAAGATTGGGATATAATTGTATCGAATAGCTAATTAAAAAATGGGTTAAATATGAGTACTTTGGTAACATTTCTTATGAGGATTAACGAAGATTTTGTTACCTAGATTTATTCAGATCTTACTAGTAAAACCAATATGTTACCAATAAAATTTAAGGTCTCAGTAAGAAATTAAAGTTTCAAATCACTGCGAAAAAATTGCAATATTTAAACAACAGTAATATTGTGAAAAACAATCTACATAATTTATATATTAATAATTAAAAATCTAATTGAAACGAAAAAGAACAAAAAACATTTACCCGCTAAACCAAGTTACTGTTCCAAGGACTGGTCTAAAAATTGTTAGGAATAAGTAATATGCAAAGAATTATATATAATATAATAACATATCAATTTAAAACTACATTACCTAAAAATATTTAATAATTGCTTTTCGATAAAAACCCAAAATCCAAAAGAGTTAATCCAATTCGTGATCCGGCAACCAGAACGATTCATTTTCAGCGGAAGGCGGTCTTGCATTTATTTCACCTCTATAATCCACCTCGCGTTCTTCAGAATAATCATAGCCACTATAGGTATGGCTTATATCTGATCCATTTATTTCTGAAAATTTCTCAGGCGGAGGTAGAGATTCTTCCTGGTTCTTCCAATTAGGACTCGCTTCTCTTGCAGATGTTGTGTCGTAGGTATGTTGATGCGCTTTGTCAACTTGTTGGTTTCTATCCTAAGAAATAAATCGAAACATTGAAAATCTAAAGATGAACTGAAAGTATTTTTGAGATATCTTATTTTGAATATTTGTTAAATAATCAATACATTTTTATTAAACAAATTTGTTTACAAAGTAAAGTTTAAAATAATTAATTATAAAATAATTATAAGGTGAACAAAATTAAAAAATGTCAATGTACTGTACTTCTTCGCATTGTCATACTAGAAACTAATTGTTGTATTTAACTTATATGTGGAATAAATTGAACAAAATGTAATGGCCAAATATCAAACTTAACATTATAGTTAAACAAATCGATGTGTCAAAATATTATTTATCGAATTTTTATTTCAAAGTGCCTTCTGACTAAAAAGCTACTAAATACATTTCAATTTCAAATATATATAATATATTTAAGTTCGAAATATGGATATGGATAGTTATATTTAATAATGAAAATGTAGTATTTTAAATAACCCGTTCTATTAAATTTTTGTAACGACACTTTATATAGTAGATCTCTTGTTATAATACACTTAATGAATTTTAATGAATATGTTTACTAATGATTAAAGTTGGTCTCAGTTAGACCTTTGGGAAATTAGTTTTATTTGTATATGTTTAAATTATTAATTTATATAGTTTTAGGCAGATAATGTACTACTTATTTATAATTATTTTATATTCTTTTTATGTTATTTATTTGATTCACCTGTTGTGAATATTTCATTCAAAAATAAAATTTAATCAATTCATTAAATATAACGCAACCGAATAATATGAGCATCATTTTGTTATATGCAGGTAATTTTATTTTTGAATATATCAAAATACAGTAAAATTGATTGGAACCATCAATCAGGCAAAATCAGCTCACCAGATAGAAAGAAAATAAATAAATCAGAAATAAT
>JAUZND010006916.1:0-10562 GCA_034780555.1 Coelogynopora nodosa
AAAAAATCAATAAAATGTACTTGATTGAGTGAATACTACTATTAGGGTATGTCTAATCAATTTGTAAGTAGTAAAATTAAACTCGGCTGCATTGTTTGAATACTTTTGTATTTTGTATAATACTTTATATACTTCACCCTCTTAAGCGTCTTATTACAAATAATAATACATTTTTGGTGACCAATTTAACAATGTGAGAATTTAACCTAAAATAATAAGAACCAATTTATTTGAAAATGTTCCGTCATTGGTGTTTTATATCCCATATTGTTAAATTCAATATCTTTTAACGAAATATGTTATTTTCTGTTTAAATATTATATTATTTGCTAAATGAAACACATTTATAACTGTGAATAAAAATAATCGCTAAAGTATAATTTACCTGATCATGGAGCGGAGTAGTGTCCATCTTAGCTGATTATGGTGTTGTTAAAATTTAATTCTTAAAATGATTGAGCAATCTTGAACATCGTTATTGTTCTGTATAATTTATATATATATATATTTTTCATTAAAAATATTCTAACATATTAACATGTTATATACATATTTATTTAATTACTATTATACATGTTTAATAATTTAGTAATGTTTGCTGTATTTATTTGTTATTTATCTTTTAAAAAATAATTGTTTCTATTGCTAACTTCTATAAATACAAGGACTTGTATATGTATTTTTATATTATATTTTTGTTTATATTAACACTTTTTGAAAATTTATGTTTTTATATAAATATTAGCTTTACTATTCTACCAAATAGGCGCGATTTGTAGAACTTTAAATGTTTTCTTGTATTCTGGTTTACAAATTATATTTTCTACATGGAAAACTATTTAATTGTGGATAAATTACTTCAACAGCAGGGTTGTCTGAGAATGAAAACTTTGTCAAAATATAATGAACAATATTAATTATATACATATATATATTCGTTTGAAAAATTATTTGCTAAACGTGATCTTTATTACAATCTAAGCAAATATTAATTATGATTTTATTAATGGTATATATCTCTTTGTTCTACATAGTATCGATATGGAATTAATAAAAATAAATTGAATTAGTAATGATAAACACTCACCCTTGGATAGAATAAGAAAGTTTTAAAAATTCGAAATAATCAACTACAAGGCACACACCCAAAACAGACAGACGAAGTGAAACGATATTCTCAGCTTCAGCGAAACTGTCCCTACTTGTCTATACCTCCAACTTGCCTCGACCCACTCCCAAATTCTTTCCCGATACGACGCAAATACAAAACCCAAATACATGTCTGCATGAATATACAGGAGTTAGCCGCCAAGCAGCAAAAACTATCTGAACATGACGCAGGGCTCGTGAAATCTATTTTAACCCGGCCACTATGTGAGCTAAACAGAAACCGCTGTAGTAGTGTATTTCTCGTATAGGAAGAAATCTATATCCTGCGTGAAATGCAGGTAAGGCCCTTGTAGTTGAGAGGATAACATGAACAACAAACCCGTCTTATTAAACTATCCCGAAACACATGGTTAATATTGCCTACATTCCTAATGTCAACGACAGAATATATCATGTTAGGTACACACCCATACATATGTATGAGGAAGACGCATTATTTAAAAATTGTGCACTAGATATGCAGTAGTGTGACCTAGCAATGCCTATACGCTGTGCATGGGTATGATCTGCTCTCGCCTTTAAGGGTGCAACGAATGGATACGAAATAGCCGCCACAGATAGCAATATACTGATTGTGCTACTAATGATTCTCTATGCCAACTTTAGAAACGACGAGGTTGAATTTTGAAAGATCAATAATAATTTTTACCTTACTGACTATGTAAAATTACAGACTAGATTAAATTTATATTTACTTGCTAGAAAACATTAGACTGGAAAATAACAGCTTGCCTTTCAGTCAAGTTCATGTATCACGTGACATTCTTTCAACAGTATCAGCTAGCTTATCATATATTATTACTCTTTTATATTTCAACTTCTAGACTGACGCAATATTTAACACATACATATTTTATGTATTTTTACGCACATACATTTATTACATTCATTATACATACACCTGCATTCAAAACTTTTTACCCATTTTTACCCATTTTTAACAATTTACTCATTTTACCCATTTTTAACCGTTTTTTCTATTAATATTATCTGAAGTTGTTTTTGAACAATCCAATCCACGTCTAATTAAGAATTAATATAATACTTTAACGAAACCGGTTTTTCCATTTGTAAATGTTAATTGAAACATTATCAATCACCAAGTTATAATAAGTCCATAACAATTGTTTCACGAATCTGTCAAACTGATAATAATTGATGAGATGATAAGGGCTTTACTTGTTTTTTAATAGGAGCAATTAATATTTTTTTTAATTGCGGGGTTCAATTTATACCAAAAATTATTTAACAATTTACCGGTTGCATTCGCCTTGAATACTGTATTTTTTAATAAAACAGACCTCTGTATTAAAATCAAGTTAGAAACTTTGTATTATTTTAAAAGGGTCAATAATATATTGTTAGCATGTATTTTATTGTATTCACGTAAAATGTTATATTTAATATTTTTTTTTTATTTTGCTACCGGATCTATTTTAATTTTTAATTTTTTAAACTTTTATAAATGTAAGACCTACATTATACTTATTTAAAGCAGTTTTCATTGAAAAGTATAAATTTGATCTTTTTATATTTGATGAGTGCGCGCAGTATGTGTGTGATTCTGTGCTGGTCTTGATAAGTGATGGTAAGATTCGAGTAAATCTAGTATTTTCGATAAGATCTAGGTTAAATTTAAAAAAATCAACCTTCTTATCATGAATTTAGCAAAATCTTAGTAAAATATGCCAGCAATTCTATTTTACCCTAAGCTAAAAAAGATTCAATGTTTATCCATATCTTACAAAGACTTACCAAGTGCCACTGTTTTTCATGGAGGCGTCTTTATGGTTTCTGTCTCTTTTTTTCTGAGTATCTAAGGGCGGATCCAAAAATTTTAAAGCGGAATGATTACTTCGAGTTATTAAAAAGGGAACATTTATTTGTTTATTTCGCAATCCTGCCAAAAAAAAAAATATTTTGAAAGGTGCTCATTTTATTTCTCATATTTATCGGGGTGGTTCGAACTCTTCTAGATCCACCCTTTATTGATTCATTTTTTATAATTTTGTTTTTAAAAAGGCAACTAACTGTATGTTCTTTTTATTTCATTATATGAAATGCGATCATATTTTTAAGAGCAATCAACAATTAACAACAAACATATAATCATATAATAACAAATCTTTGGCATCTTACAAAGTCGATTGAATGTTTTAAATCCGGAAAAAACCATGTAGTACGCATTTGGAATATTCTAAAAATCCATTAAAACTTGTTATATGTATATGTTTTTGCTATTTGATTAAGACCTACTGTCATCGATTTTGTAAATGAAAAATGATATTGTTGTTTATTTATTTTCCCCATTAATTTTAAATTTGGTTATTCACTCCGATATTATGCTTGTTAGTAAAAGTATATTGCTTTTAAAGACAATGTCCTCTTTCAATCATTATTTGCAGGTTATTTTAAATGTGCAGGTTATCAACATGAAAAAGAGAAGAAATAATTAATTAATGAAAGTAAATTGTATGCCCATTGTTTTACCATTAAAGAGGGGGGGGGGGTAGAGAGAGACAGAGAGGAGGCCGATATGGTGACGGGTGTGACCTGAATAAGTTTTTAATAGTAAAGGGTGCTCCTGAAAAAGTGTAGATATACAATATATATCCTCATAAAGGATTGTTTTTAAAGGGATAGAAGTAACCGAAAAAAGCGAATGGACTATTCCATTATATCTAACATGTTCAATGAACAATATGTGATTAGTCCATATTTGTATTTAAGTAAGATTAAGTTCGATATTGTATAAATGTATATGATATCAATACATTTAACAATAAAGAAATTAAAAAAATATATGTAGGCCCTACCTACACATTTTGATAAAAGTGAATTATTATATGGAGTATATACGATTATTACGTATGTATATACAATACAATATATGTGAATTATTATATGGAGTATATACGATTATTACGTATGTGAATTATTATATGGAGTATATACGATTATTACGTATGTATATATACAATATATGTGAATTATTATATGGAGTATATACGATTATTACGTATGTATATACATACAATATATGTGAATTATTATATGGAGTATATACGATTATTACATGTATTTGAATTATTATATGGAGTATATACGATTATTACGTATGTATATATATACAATATATGTGAATTATTATATGGAGTATATACGATTATTACGTATG
Source organism: Coelogynopora nodosa (assembly GCA_034780555.1). NCBI lineage: Eukaryota > Metazoa > Platyhelminthes > Proseriata > Coelogynoporidae > Coelogynopora > Coelogynopora nodosa. The sequence goes on from JAUZND010006916.1 coordinate 4,349, forward strand.
TATATATACAATACAATATATGTGAATTATTATATGGAGTATATACGATTATTACGTATGTATATATACACGATGTTCTATTTATAATTTATGACTATACAGATTACTTGAAATTAGTATACAATTCACAATTTATATTATTTGTTAGGTAAAATATATACATTGATAAGTTATTAACTAATTGTTAAGCATTTTAATTTTTTTATAAAAATATATATTTTGTATAAAAATATTGTAGAACTTTTTATAAAAAATATATATTGTATACTACATTGCCATTTTTTATAAACCCTTTTTAAAAAATATCATTATAAAACTTTTAAAAATACATTTAAAGGTACTAAATGACAGAAACATTAATATATATATATTTATATAGAATACCCTTATTTCAATATGATATTGTTTTAAATACGATTTTATATGATTTTAATGTTTTAATAGTTTAAATTAGTGAAATAAACTTTAAAAAACAGTCTAATCAGATTGTTGTTCAATTGTGAATATTATTTCATTATTTTTTCAATAGAAATGCTGTTTTAGCAATACATAGATCACAGTTAAATCATTTCAATTAAGTTAAAAATTGCATTGTAATCTATCTTAAACAATTATATGTATTATTTATTACATTACTATAATAGTAGTAATGTTTTGGGAAAATATAAAGTGGGTAGAGAACCGTAAAATAAAAACTGCATACTCCGAATTAATTATTTATACAGATAATTGTATTTATTGCACGCGTAATTTATTGCAAATATACATTGATCTACAAAAGCTAGACATTTAAACTCAGGATTTTTGTTTGAGTAATTTTATTAAATATTGTGGCATTGTATTTTTCATTTTGTCCCAGGAGTTCATTCATGCCTCTCTAAATTATTGTCATTAACATTGTTTTAAATTTTCTTAAGTTGTTCAGTAATAATATAATTTTTGTTTGGATGGTTCATACTCTGACATATTGTATACATGTTGCTCAATATGTATTATACATTACCATTGTATTTTTAATTTATCAATTTCTTATTATCATTTCTTCTTATTATTATTATTAATTTCTGCTCAATGTTTACCATTGTTACCATTCTATTCCTACTGTTACTATTCTATGTTTCCTGTAAAAATTTATTTTGTTGTTCTTTACAATCTGTCATTAATTTAGGGAAATATTACATTATAAGAAAAAAAATGTGACACTTACATTATAGAGGGGTATACAATATACATATTTCTGAATAAAAAACACATGAAAGATGATTCCAAATAATTATGCACTTAATGATTTGAGACTTATAATACTCTTAATAAATATAATCTATTTTTACGAAATTACAAAAGTGTACGTTACCTATTATGTCCAATCATTACTCAATAAAACAAAAGTAAGTATAACAATTGAGCTGAGCAAAACATAATTTAAATATTAGTAAAAATATATTTTTTAAATTACTTTAATTAATAACATCAATTTCAATACTTTAGAATAATTGTTTTTATTTAGTTGAGATAGTTTTTTTAGCTACTAGATGTTGAAGTACTTGTAATTATTTTGGTGTAAAATTAGATTACAGGAATGTATGATTAGATTACAGGGACGTATGATTAGATTACGGGACGTATGATTAGATTACAGGGACGTATGATTAGATTACGGGGACGTATGATTAGATTACAGGGACGTATTATTAGATTACAGGGACGTATGATTAGATTACAGGGATGTATGCGGAATTTTTAATGAAGTGGTTTGTAAATTAGGAAGTGGATCTAAATAGGAATATGATCAATTTGGTATCAGTCTAATATACATACAATTTAAGTACACATTATTCGAATTCTGTCATATACATTATGCTTCCAAGAAATATTGAAATATTGCCAAATAAACAACTCTATCTAAAAATATTTTTCAATTCTGTCCGGATCATTTATTTTGTAATAAAAAACATAGTATATAGTTCAATACAACTTTATAAATATTTCCCATATGGAATCAAAAACATTAAATAAAATTAAATAATTTTATATCTAAGCGCATATTTTTTATCTAGTTGAGATGTTCATCTGAACCTTCCGAACTCTTCTTGTCTACAGTCCTGTCAATGTTAAAAGTTACGTGTTATCAAAACAATTTAAATTATTTGTTTAAAGTTTATTAGTTAATAATTTAAACTGTTATAAACTATTGATACTCTTGATAGTATTTGAATTTGATGGCTGCTTCTGTATTTCCTAGCTATTTCTCTTTTTGAGGATATATTTTAACGATTCGTTAATGGTTAGACGAATGTTAGAAACTTTGAAAATATGTAATAATTTATTTATACACGTAAAAGAAATTAACTTCTGAGATGATATCTTGTCTGGATCGAGTTATATTCATTAAAAAAGCTATTAAATATAACAAACGCAGAGCAATCATTACTCAATTTCCGTTCTAAAAGTTTTACTTTTTATGACTGACTACTTACTATATTTTATAAAAGCTGTAACATGGAGACATGCATCTTTTATTCATGAATTCGTTTCGATAACTTGTGGGAAGATGTCATGTAGCAATATAAAGGTTATCACACTTTACACATATTCCTATGTGTTAGTTTAATAATATAAAAATATTTGTTAGACAATGTCGTGCTATCCTTGGCTGATATAAGGATCTGCAAAAATCTCGTACTAAGTTGAAAATATAATAAATTGCAATATTCATCAGGTATATTTTTATATTTAAAATTAATTAAACGTGGGTAGAGTTATGTTGTAAATATTTTTTTGATTAAAGCTATTATTACCATCATGCGTCGTTGGACAAAACTATGTAATATTTAAACAAATGCTTCTGAATTATTTTTGTTCAACAAAAAATATCTCCCTCTAGAGTTTTGGACCGGTCGCGGTTTTTCGCAACATTATTGGTTAATTACATCTTACTTTGGGATAACCTATATATTTGAGTAAAATAGTTTTTGTCAACAGAAATAAAGAAAAAATAGACAGATAGCTTTTTATAAAAATCCTCATCTAATATAACGCCGAAAAGATATAAACGATAGTATCACGGTGTATTGTAGATAAAAATCGGTAATTTGTGCTCATATGCCGTTACCGGGATTGCGCAATGCGCAGCTCATCTGAGTATACATATACTAATAAAATGCTACATGCGCGCGATGGACTATGAACATTATATGAACACTCGATTTAATGATTTGGATATTATAAATATTATATAAATCGATAATTTAAAGAAATACAAAAACTTCTGTATTTCTGGAAACACAATAAACTTTGCGACTATACAATATTAATCAGATTCTCTCTTTTTATTTAATAAAATATCAAAAATCAAGCATGATGGAAACGTTAAGCGTCTGAAAATGAAATGATCTTTTACACTAGCCACGTATGCATTAATTGACTTATCAACTGATCTAAATAAAACACAATAATTTAATAAACTAAACTGCTGTGTAAATGATGTTGTACATATTATTGAGTTAATGGTATTGATTTTTCTAATCGATGATTAATTAAAACAAATAAATTTTTATGCAAAAATAACATTTGCTTTTTAATTATTCAAACGTGGGACACATTTGTAAATGGTCTCAAAAACTTAACATTAACAAATATTATGTCAGCGAAATGACGGATCATGTATGATCCAGATATACGTAAATGCTTATTTGTGCTCTGGTGTAATATACTTCAAGACATCAGACTTATGTTTTACAATATCCCTAAAATGTTTTTAATAACTCATGAATACAAAGTAACGTGCACACTTAAAAGATATAATTAAAGAAAACAAAATATTTTCAATTGAATTATTTTTTTGCAAAAATACACTTGTCATGCAAACAGTAGTGTTAAATAAATCAATATGTTCTCTTGTTTTGCCTCCGTTAATTGACGTCGACAGGACGAGTGTGATGAATTAAAAGATATGTCCATATCGCGTGTTCTAAATGGTTGTCCCCTATTTTTCATTATTTAAACGTAGACGACTGTTTCCTCTTCAAAGTTAACCATTTTATCTACCAAATTTTTTTTTGTGATACGGAAAATTCAGTTACAACTTAAATGGCAAAATATAAGTTAAATTACTATATTAAGCAAAATCAATACAATGAGCCTTGTATATAGCCTTGAATATATTTACGTGTATATATATAACAATTTGCCACACTTTTAAAGAAATTTTTATTATGAACAAAGCAAGTTCAATATTTTTTTCAATTTTATAACTTAATACTTATTTAAAATACACTTTACTTTTTTGAATTTGGCGTATTATTTATTGATCACAATTAAATATTTGGTTAATAATTATTAATTTCATGATTTTAATATACGAATACACGGTTATTTAGTTTATTGGTTATTTTGACTTTTTTGGCTCTTTTTTGTATAATATATATTGTTTGCGAATATTTAACATTGATTGCATATTAGGAACAAAACTATATCACTATATATATATAATGAAATAAATTATAAAAATAAATGTTTAATGGAATACGTATTGTTCTAAGTTTTATCGATGGCATATTAAACAAGATAACTTAATTATTAATTAATAACATTTAAAAAATAAATTCTATCATATGATCAGATGATACAACATATTTATAAAATAATTTATATGTTTTTTATTTTACTATTTTATTTATTCTATATTTCTTTTAACATAATTTCTAAAAACATATCATTTGAGAAAATACAGTACGTCTCAAAAGGATTTTCAAAAATTTGTTAAAAAAATGCTCAGCAAATGAAGACAATGATTTTAAAATTTAAATCCAAATATATAAAATATAACTCAATGTCATCATCCGCATGTAAAACTGTGAGTGACAAAATTTGAATAAAATCAAATTTACAAGATAAACATATTTCCTTTGCACAATATCAAATTATGCAATTTCACTATTTAGTTTAGTTTTGTGTGTTGCTTGTGCTTCAATCTATACACATTTATTTAAATGTAACATCCGAAATTAACTATTATTATATTTAGTAAAGGTTAAAAAATATTAGCTTGCATAAAATAGAACAATTCTACTTACTCGTAAACAAACAATAAATAGCCTGCTAATCTTACTAATCAGAGCACTGGCTTGCGCCACTAAAAAAACTAATTAATCATTTATTACTATATATCCTGTAATATGTAAAAACGCTTCAACCGTTGCATTTAACGGTAGACTGCATAAATTGACAATTTACGCTAATTTGGATTAAGAAGAAGAAAAAATAATAGTCACGTTTTATATTAACAAATAAGTTATTTACAATATGCTTTAAAAAATGTCACATGCAGAGAAAGTTTTCTGTTCATGAGTTTAGTAATGTGAATGTTTTGTTGATAATTAACATAATTTACATACATGACTTCCGCATACGTGACATACCCATGAATTTATATAGATGCCATCAAAATCCTTTTCGACAAAAAAGGTTTACCGACGAATATTCAGTGCTAAACAATTCTAGTCATCATTACTTTATTAATTGGTTTAAATTTTAAGAAAACCACACGATAAAACTTTTTAAATGGTTGCTACAAAATATCAATAATTATAATTGCATCAATTTCTTTTTCACGCAAAAGTTGAATAAACTTTTAAGCTTAAAGATTTAAACATTAAAGAATATGAAACCTTTTATTATTTTTAAATACGTGGAAATTCATCAAAAACAGTGTAGACCTTGATTGCCTATACAAATAATTAATAATGTTATAAAAATATTATTAATTATAACTGTGTATTTAAATTCAATACAAATTAAAAACGGTACAGAGAGAAAAATAAAAAATAAAACAAGGGGAATATGATTTTTATAAACGAAGCATCGAACAGTTAAAGTTCAAATGGAAGATCGATTGAGGATTTAGCTAAAGCAGGAATAACATATATACAAATAATAAAAACGTGAATGGGGTGGGAGACCGGGAGGGGCTGTGTTTGTGGTAGAGAAATATACATAATAGTTTAAAGCTCAGAAAGGAATATATTGTAAGGAGTTATTGTTGGTTGGTTCAGGCGGGATCCCCGTCAGGGAAGCCGAAGCCCCCGCAGATACGAGGCCACCGCCACTGGGTCCTCCGCCAATACGGCCAAGGGAGACCTCCCCACCCCGAACACCCGCAGCCGCAGGCCAAGGTGCGCCGGACACTCTTGGAGCCAATGCTCCAGAGTCTCCT
>JAUZND010006917.1:0-10562 GCA_034780555.1 Coelogynopora nodosa
TTCCAGTTCTTCAATAGATAAATTCCAGTTGTCTCCCTTCACTCTCTTGCCTTCAGATTCGGTACAATTTTTTATAAGACGTAACATGGGTTCGTCAAAGAATAAACCAAAACAAGAATGTGCACTGTTCGGAACTGTATTGCGAATTGCATAGTTGTTAATCCCTGGCCTCTGACGTAATATGTTATGAGCGGCAACACGACCAGCGTTGTTTCTCTTGTTGTCCAAAACATAGCGCCAACTTGTGCCATTAGCAGAAACCATGGGATTCAGTAGAGCACCTTGACCGCGACTTTGATTCCATCTCCTTACTGCATTTCGTCCAGCCATAATTTCACGTCCCACAGCACCTCGACCACGAGTACGTCCAGCCATAATCCCACGTCCCACAGCACCTCGACCACCTCCAACGGCAACTTCGCCATCTAATGAATCATCTGAGCTGGCTTCGACTGGAGATTCAGCGTTTTGACCTTCATCTATATCTTCTTCTGATGATGATTCCGTGTATTGATTATCATCTATGTCTGTATCTTTATCGTCACCATTGTCATTTAGTTCGTGTTCTGAAACGTCGTCATCAATATCCTGCATATTCTGCAATATCAAAGCGGCTTCTTCTGCCATGTACTTTCTTCTGGTAGCCATTAGGTAGATACTTGTGATGAGGAAGCTAATAAAATAAACTGATTACTAAATAGTATATGCAGGCAGGTAGACTTGTGATGAGGAAACTAATAAAATCTATATATTATTATTACTAAATTATACTAAATTATTATTATAAAGTAAATAGCCAAAATAGTATCTGCAGGCAGCTAGGTACTTTGCGACGAATCAGTAATACTTTTAGGAGAAACACTTATGATATGAAGGTAGCAGATAAACTTCTGATTGGTTGGTGGGATATAAATATATATACGTAGATTGTAACGAGTTACAGTGAGAAAGGCAGAAACTAGTTTTGGCAAATAACACAGTATAGTAGACAGTACACACTGTAGTATTCAACGCAGAAGGTAATCAATATAATGTAGCGGTCTTTTGACACACTGCATTGCAGAAGGTAGTCAATATAATATAGCGGTCTATTGACACACTGCATTGCAGAAGGTAGTCAATATAATATAGCGGTCTATTGACCGCTGCAGTAGTTAATGGTAGATAGGACAAATATCTATACATAAAATGATACAAATAAAAAATTATAGAATTTTTAGAATTTATAGGTCTGTATAAATAAATAAAAGTCACAAAACAAACGTTTTATCTAAAAATTAATTAATAAGCTAATTATACTCATCAATAGATATCAGCTGCCGGTCAATAGACCGCACCGTAGTCGTAGTGTTAACAAAATTGTTTTGCGCAGTAGTAGCCCATTTTTAAAAAACTCTGTTTAATATTTTAGTTAATAGCACTAAATAATGCACTTTTAATATAAGTACAATTATTATTACCTTTATTCATTACTACCCATAAGTAGTATAAAATATTATTACTAAATTATACTAAATTATTATTATAAAGTAAATATTTAATATTACACTGGACGTTCACTATAGCAGATCAATATGCATATAAATCCAAATTCAAACTTATTGATTGAAAATTTTTTTTATCTTGCTTACATAATGAATGTGCACTATCCTATGCTATATCTTCATAAGCATACGATGACTGAAAAGGGGGATCTCATTTTGATGGTCAGGTAAACAAGATCGAGAGGAGCCAGTCTTTCAAGGAGTAGACCATTACAAAGTAGCGCTTCGGTTATCTACATGCAATGATAACCAACTGCTTATATCGCACGATTATCTTTCCCAATAATTACTCAGTATCAAACTTTCTAACCATAGCCACTACTTCGTATAATCCCCATAAAACACCGACCTGATGCACGAACCTGTATCTGGTGTCCCCCAGGCCTCCTTCCACGCGCAGCGCGGTGGCACCCACCGATGCTGCGACCCCTTCACCGGCGCCAGTGTCCACGCCGCCTTCACCCACCTGGACGGCGAGATGCATGCGGCCCACCGCCGCCAAGACTGGCTGGCCGTCCACCGGGCCCTGCTCGCAAAGGCGCTGATCGGGGGTCAGGAGGGCCATGTGGCCGAGGCCTGGCGGATGCTGCAGAGCATCGCCTCTCGTCTCAACTTCGTCAACTACCTCAACAAGACGCTGCAGGTGCGCCCGGGTTGGTTGGGCTGTACGCGCTGCTTGTCATGGCAACTTAGGGGTTTAGAAATGCGAATTCCTACTCACTAAAAAACTATAAAATATCAAAAAAATTCCCTTTGTATTATATTATTGTCTGTTTTTGTATATACTTAGCAATGAGGCACTACAATAATTTGCCCATTTCTCTTACATTAAATTGATCTGTTTATTGACGAGTATTTTCTGATGCAGTATTCAGATATTAACATTTTGAGTTCTTCGCCTATTGATTGTTATTATTGAACATTAATTTGCTGTATAGATATTATAAGTATAATTTATGCATCATAATATGCAATAAATATATCATGACTCACTAATATTAATTTTCCATTAATTTTTATATTTATTGTGTTACGTCTTGTAATTATTTAAATTCTCAAAGTGCCAACAAATATACATTTTGATCAGTGTTGTGATTTATTGCCGCAAACCTGTATTTGTAATTTTTGACAAAACTTATAATTTATACTTACAGATTTTCTGAAACCTATACAATTAAATGTTACCAATAACATGGAAGCCGCAGTATATGTGGTGAAACAATTCTCAAAATGAGTCAAATGATAAAATAATATAATAAGATGACATGTCAAAAATGATGCAGATATATAAATCAATCTTCCGAATTGACAGTGGCAGGGATTGACCAGGCCATATTTGTAATAATAATAATTTTTAATTATATATAATAACTACACACATCTCTGAAATCTTTTTGTAATTGATAAATTTAGGGCATGTGATATGATTAACGTATATCTATTTTTGCATAATTTTTCTATTTTCTATCAAGGACCTGGTCTTCTACATTTTGGAGCAGCGAGACTTCTCCACCCCGAGTGTCCCTGCAACTCTTGCCACCAAAGATAATGCCCCTCGCAAAGACGCGAAGGGAAGGGTTACTATGCCCGTCCAAATTACTGTCGAGCCTATGGATGAAGTATTTGTGAGAGAAACGTTTAGTATTTATTTATATTATTAATTCTGGGTCACTATGATGACATCGTTGATAGTATTTAGTGGCGCTATCTGCTCTGAGAAGTACTTCGCCACCAGTCTTCAACCCGGGTCGATGGTCTAAAACTACAGTTGCGATTTTAATATAACTTTTGTAAATAAGAATTAGAATAAATTAGACAAAATCTGAAAATATATCAGATTTATTCGGTAAATTTTCGTGTAACACTTTCTCAAGCCAAAATGTATACTGAGATGAGCAAAGTACACAACATAATATATGTATAACACAAGGATTAAGGGGTCAATAGGAGAAAAGAAGGATGTAGGTAATCAAATGGAGACGGTATAAATGATGTTGATGTTTGGTCTTAGTTTATGAATAAATACATTTTCGTTTTATTTTCTTTGCATGCTGTCTTTGAAATGAACTGTGAGAGTTTTAACTGTTAAATCGGTTTTATTCGGCTTTGATTTGTGGGCAGTAAAAAATGTATGAAGACATTACTTTTTTCAGTATTAAAATGTTCGTTAAATCCAGATTGGAGAGTTTTGTGCGTTTCCCCTATGTACATAGATTGGCAAAGTTTACAAGTTATTGAAAAAACAATGTTTTTCTTCTGGCAAAGGTTGCTGTTTCCACAAATGCAAAGTACGAGGCATTGATTAATTTTCGTCGGTCTGAGTGAGATTTTTATGGGAGATTCTGTATTGAAGATAGGAACTAATTTAACAGGTAACATGGGAATTTTTGGAAATAGAGCGAAATTTGTTGGCAGAAATAAGGAAGTCTGAAATATACCACAGGAAGATCGTTAGAAGGGCTTCTTGAACTGTTGCTGTTTTGGTTTGTATTAAGATGTTTGAGGGATAGCTATTTTCAATAAAACGAGTTCTGCTAGTTTTCTCAAGATTTAGAAAGATTTTCTAGGTTAGAGCAACTTTTAGTTATTCTGCGAGCTTCCGATTTGATCAGAGAATTTTTTTTTGGAGAAGGCCGAAGCTAGTCCACGTAAAATGGATAGGTGTGGTGTATAATCCTGTTTGAAAACTGTTGTTCGTTTTGGCGACAAGGCTATCTAAAATCGGCGTAGTGTTGTCTTTTGGGTGTTCACAGGGAAAGTTGATCTCTTCGACTATGCTGTTGGCCATAGTGGGAGGATGTCATCGAGGGGTGAAACAGTCACGAAATTGGCGAAAGATTTAATTGCGCATGGCCAGACCATGTAATTGTATATTGCACTCGCCATGAAAGTGGGTTGTTTGTGGTCATCACAGAAACGTCTGACCACTTCAAAAGATGGATGGAGTCAAAGAGGTTTTGGACATCTAATGAACCGATTTGATTAACTGTGTGGTCAATTGTGAGAATGGGTATCAGTTCTATGAAAATATTTGTGTCTTGTAGATTGATTAGGTATTGCTTTAAGAAGCGCTTTGAGTCATTTTGAGTCGATTTTTGTTGTTTAAATTAATTCAACACTATACTATTTTGGTCATTTTCGTGTACTCCACTTTTTAGCAAGCATCTACACGACTCAAGCTACCTGACTTTAAATATATTATTTATGATATAAACTAACTTCTTTTTGTACTATAATAAAGAATCGTTTAATGACGCTGATAAAATGATTATTATGTTTATGTTTTTTTAATATGTTTGAACTATATTTTTTTATTTTAAATTTGTTATACATTGTAATTAATACACTATTCTTCGTTGGTGTTGAACTACTTTGAGCTAATGGCCACAATTTAGTTGATTAAATTAATTAATTAGTCCTATTCATTTGACTAAAATATTTTTTGATCCCTAATTTTTTTATTAATATTATGTATTGCTGTATGTAATTGTAAACACATTATTGTGGAAATAATCGAATATATAAACAACTAACGTTTTAGTGTCATCGTGTAGCATAATATTTAGTCTTATATATTAGTTATAATATGAGAAAATCTACTAAAGCTAAAAATACCTTATTGCCACCAAGGTTGAAACCCATGCAGATACAAAATACCTCCAATCTTTGGAACAATTCTCATATCAATACCTACTATCAATGTACCAATTTACTTCATACAATTCTACTATTTGCCTACACTATCCATGAAACCCTCCTTCCCTCCCCGTCTCGCCGCCGCCGCCATCGCCACAGGGTAACATAAGCATGGACATACTCAACAGCACCATGAGCGGCTACTACCACAAGTTGGACGAACTGCTCTACGACAACTCAAGTCTCTCGCCCGACTCCATGCCGGACATGGTGCGCACTCAACTCAATGAGCTGCTCCAGCGACGGCCGGACGGCTCGGTCAGTCTCATCATCGATCCGAGCACGATCCGCCGATTGGAGGACATCAGACAGGTGAGTCAGCATTGTGCTGGTTGAGTGGGGAGAGGTGCTGATGAGTCAACATCGGCTAAGATCAGTGATTCTCGGTCAGGGTGGTTTTGATTGGCTTCGATCACTTCTTAGATGGTATCATATGTGGTTGAGAAATTATGTTTTTTTAATATTTAATAATTTTAATATATTGTAGCTATATTCATCCATTATTTTTGTATAGTTTGAAGTTGTTAAACATTAAAAAAATTATTTAGATAGTAGCGAATTTCATTAAAAGTGTTTTTATAATATAATAAAATTATATTTTCTGATCTATTCCAACAAAGCGACAATATTTTTGTTTGCAATTTTTTATTTGTTTATTTCCTTATGATATATATAACTGATCTTAATATTTTAGTATACAAATAAAATAATGCATAACAGTTATCGGATAAGAACAACAATAGTAATAATATAAGGAACGACAACATTAATGTTTTAAAAAAAGCTGACGGAACTATACCATGAATCAAAGCTACCAACTTTTCATTTAATAATTTAATCAAACATATTTACATGTCTGGTGTCCTGATCGCCGCACAACAACAAAAGCCGTTGTCGTTTAGTTGTTTGATTATTCATGTTCACTCTTTATGTTGACATTTTGTCCTATTTAGCTTCAGCTTAGTATATTCCCCCGATATGACTTATCATATGTTGATGTTCTAGGCGGGAATGTTGAGTTCCAACAAGATTAACAGTGTTTTCCTGTATTGTTATAGTCCACTTATTAGGGTAGTGTGATTGGGGAATATATTTACTCTCTTTAAACACTACATTGCACTACAATACACTAAAAAATACTTTGCTTTTAATTTAAACTAGATGTTGGTTATCAGTGTGAAATTCTCAGTGGTCAGTTAGTAACAGCACGGCATATTATTATACACTAACAAGTAAGTTTCATATTTGGTTATATCCAGTGTCTGGTTGTATAGTCGACCAATGTCGATCAGCGTGTAAACGGTATTTATTGATTGTTTATGCAAAATAAAAATAGCCGATAAAATCAACGAATTAAATAATCAAATAGTTTATTATCTGTACACAACAAAAATCGGTTAAAGCGGTGTCTTATATAGTTTGTCCTCTTGTCCCCGTGCGCAGGAGACCATATTCCTGGGGTATTAGCCTATACCTATGTCTAATGAATCTGTTTCTGTCTGTAGGTCGTGAACGCATTACTCACTTGTTTTTTAAATATATATGTTTTTTATTAAAATGTGTTTCTTCGTGGGTTCTTCTTAGATAAGTACTAGTTAATGAAGAATAAATACTGTTTGTCTCACTGAGTGTAAAGATCGATAGGAAATAAAAAATTTGATTAAAAAATTGAATGTTTTCATTCATTTACAAGTTTTAATTCTACTAACGTTTGTTTGATGATTAATTAATTTAAATTCTGTCAACATATAAATTGTTTCTTTCAAATTTTAATAGCAAATTTGCTTAATTATTTTATTTTTTACAGATGTTCAGTGTATTTTTGTTATTTTCTCTAAGGAAAATTGTGTTAATTGTAACTGTTTACTCGAATTTTATTAATTATTTATACCACACATTTTGACCTTTAAGTTCATTTTATGCACATTATGAAAGATTGTAGAAATTATTAAGTATTACCAGTATAGCAGTAATAATTATTTTTCAACAAATTATATTCAATTTAATCGAAACCATGCGAAGGAGAAGTTGCCATAACTATATCACATTATTGTTGTATGAATTAAAGCTTCTAATCAAAATAGTTTCTATCGAACGATTTTTCTCAGCCAGCTTTAATCACTGATTTAACCGACTGTTCTCTTTCTTCCTAAACCACCCCGCGCACAGGAGACCATGTCCCTGGAATACGCACTGTCCTACGATCTGCACTCCTCCTGCCCTCAGGCCGTGGAGGCCCTACTCACAGTGGAAGCTGAGGCTACCCGCAGCCGTCCCGTCCAGTATGAGTACGATCACGAGGTCACCCGCGAGGAGGTTGTGTTGCCCGGACAGCTGCTCGTGGCCGATCACGCCAATCGATGGCACTACTGGACCTGAAGCTCAAGCCTCGGAGCGGGTGCCACGTAACACCCAGTCTGCGATGTGATTGATATACTCTGTCTACAAATATACCAAGTGTATCTATAACTCTCTCTAAAATTTTCAAAAATGATGTTTTAAATAAGCCTATTTAAAATGTCTTCAATATCTGTAACATATATCTAAAACGTCTCCAAATTGTCTACAAATGTGTACAATACTGGCTTCTCATATAACTTTAAAAAAATAAAACTTGAAAACAAACATATTTTCAATTTTTTTCAAAACATCTAAGAAAAAATAAAAACTTTTGAAAATACTTTATTTTAAGAATATATACACAGCGTAAAAGAGAGTATTTTTTGAGAGTCTGTAATATATTTGTATTGTTTCATACTGCTAAGATCTTAAATTCTCAGCTATTTTCTGCGCAGATAACCCGATGCTGCATATGAAATTCTGCTATTTCTTGACTGTTTTCTTTTTGTTATTATCTATTTCTTTACTTGCAATCATAAATTCTAAAACAAAAATTTTGATTATGGTTGTAGGATGACTCGTGATAGAAAAGTAAACAGTGTGAATCTCTTCTTTATCTTAAAGATAAGATTATTTTATATATATAGGTGTGGCGAGCTTGTTATTGTGAGTTTATCAAATAGATAGACTCATCTTATTACCTATACTAATTTAACGTCTTGCGAAATATTTTCAACTTTGTTTAAACAACCATGAACAACTTGTTTTTATCATTTTAATCATTTATTTATAATCTATTGTGGAATGTTATACTTTTTTAAATACGTTATGTCATTACGTAAAATATTATGCTATCCATGAAAAATTCTATGTGGCGACTGACTAATTGTGATTATGGTATCATAAGTTTTACAGAAATAATATAACATTTTATTATTTGTTATCACTTCTATCTAAACAAACAATAGCCTTTCTTTTCCATTTAAGGTTTTAACAGCTAGGCCGATTTTCACATATTATCACTACTGGTAAAATAATTGCATCACCTTCTACAAATATTTGACTCAAATATAGCGAGCATTCTCTAAAAACATTAAGTAAACGTCCTTCATTAGCTATAGGCAAAATTATTTCACAAATTTATATTTTTAATATCGAAGCCATAAAATGTTAACTATTGTCTGTAATAAAAGAAAATAAGATTTTTAAATAATGCATTAATTGGTTTAATATAATAGAACTATGGTGTATATTTATTATTTTACATAATATTTTACAAAACATTTTTAACATAATATTTAACGATACGTTAGACACATTAAAAATATAGAAATAATGCTATATTTAAAAATACCATTTCTTATCGACTACTATATTTAAATTTAATATCTAAAGTGTCCTTGTTGGAATACTACACATTAATTTTGGTCAGATAAAATTATAAGCAGGTTAGATAAACTTATAAGTAGGTCAGATAAACTTATTAAGTAATAAGTAGGCGACACGTCTTTATAGTGCTTTTTGATTAACAAACATTTCACAAATGTAGGATAAATTCGATAATAAAAACATAACCTAAAAAACAAGTTATTTGTATAGAACACATTTATAGTCTACAATAATTTTTAATGTCAATGTGTGAAATATACATAAATTACAACGGAATTAGTTTTATTATTAAATGTTTAAGATTGTCTTAAAATGCGCTTTACTGCACTGATAAATATTTTTGAGAAAAATTTGTAATATAACTTTCTTTCTAAATATTTTCTGTACATTGCTATGATATTTTATATGTGTCCTACATACCGATAACATACTATTCTTAATACCTTCTCATATACTTAACTAACTGTTGCTGTATTATTAATTATTGTTATATGTATGCCTCTGCGCATAGGATTTTTATTTTATTTAAATATTTTATTATATAAACATCCATTCTTTCGCAATTGCAGTAAGCAGTTAACACCCAATAATTTCTTATATTTTATTGTACCTAATTGCTGTAAAGTTACAGTTATAAAGTTTTTATATTGTGTTGCTACGATATTGTTACTTTTTGATTTCTTATTGTGTTACATAAATATTATATATAATTATAAATTGTTTAATAATAAATATATAATTCGGTTTATTATCAGTTTTGTAGGTATATATCCTTATCGCTTGGGGTGAATGTTTTATTTGTTTACGAATTTAGTTTTTGGAATGATAGATTATGTAACCAAATTACTTTTTTTGAACTATTAGATAAGAAAATTAACCGTAAATTATCATTATATTTTTAATTTAGGTTCTCTGAGGATAAATTACTGTACATTAAATAATCTTTTAATTCATTATTTAATGTTATTAATATTTTTAAATGGTTAGATGTTCGGTTGCAGAAAAATATCATATTTATTGATATAATTTGTATAATAAATTACATTTCTACCCTAACATTATGCAGGACAAATTTTCGGCAGATATATATAAGCATAACTTCGTTATTTGTATATGTTTTCGGTTAATTTTGATTATTTAAATCATTTTGCTAAGAAAAATATTTTGAATAATATATTTGTAAATAAAATTAATAGTTAAAATATGTTGAATTTAAGTTTTGCCTTCAAACGTCAATATTTTAGATCTTAAGAAAATTACAGTAACCCCAATGCCTCCCTTTTTAACTTTTAATAAAATTATGTATCAAAATATCAATGTAAATATATTTCATCATAATTTGGAAACCCGTACATGACAAAATTTTTGAACCCTTAATTAATGAAAATATTATTTTCGCAAATATGCAAACATGATAAATCACATTAATTTGATTTTAATACTTAATATAGCATATGGTGATATAGCATATGGCATAAGCCTACAAGTCCTACAAGGCGATACGCTTGCTCCATTACTTTTCGTTATCACAATAGACTACATACTAAGAATGGCTGTAGTCGAAGTTGGTGAAAATGTTGGATTCACTTATCA
>JAUZND010006918.1:0-10561 GCA_034780555.1 Coelogynopora nodosa
CACCCACACATTTTATTGCATTTTTCATAAAAGAATTCAATTCTATTTTTTCATCTAAAAATCTCAGAATTCCAGAATTTTCCGGAAGATTCCCATCTATGCATGAACAAAAGGTATATTCCCAGGAAAAAACAATGGCAGAAACTGAGAGAAAATTATATTGTAATAGACATTAAAATTATGGTTTATTGAGCGATATCCTAATAGTCCCAACCATACCGTTGGCGGTAGTCACTAGCAGGTTAGTGAACAAATGAGGTTAGACAAAATGAAAGAAAGTATGGCCGGCCTACCCATGAATTCAAATACAAGATAGATATCCTTATCATTGTCCGCCTTAATGACATTGAGCAGCTTCACCACATTTGGGTGGTCGGAAAACTCCTGCAGGAATGCGATCTCCCGAAATGTGCGCTGAGGGTGGGATGATAAAATGCAGCGATGGGATAAAAATGAATTCATTTTATTATTGAAAACAAACATTCTCTTGTCATAGTCAGTTGTCACACTATACTTGATTATTATTCACAGAACAAATATCAAGCAATCAGTATTTAAATTAATTGAAACAAAGTTATAAATCGTTTTAATTCATTATATTACCGAAACCTAAAAGTACACATAATTTAATACAAAAATAAATAATTAATGCTTGATATTCATCAGATGCAAATTTAAAAACAAAAATAAACTTTAAATTGTCTCAAATAGATTAAATAAACATATACATAAAAGTTGTAGTTCTATATATACAATTTTCAGATTTTGAAAACCTGATATTTTCAACAGATTGTAATTGTTCAAAATGTTGTTTACAATTAATTTATGCATGAAATATGCAACAATAAGCTGTATATTATCTAATAAATTGTAGAAGTAAAAATGATAAAAATATCGGTAATCATTATAAGTTATGTAACAGCTGCATTCACATATTTATAATGAAAGACTTGTTTAACGTTTGTGGTCTAAGATATCTATTAAGCGGGAAAAAGCATTGCGTTAAAGTTAGAGTTAGTTTTCTAGCCGAAATTTAAAAAAGTAACTATGCCATATTTTTTACAAGCTTATAACAGAAGTACACATCCAGAGAAAAAGATATGCAAGTGTATTCTACTTTGAACATTTTGAAAACATCAACAGTAGAATATAAAAAATATATGGAATTAGGACATCAGGTCCTAAGATCTTATGACGGTTCTCTCAAAACGTTGTGTCAAATATATATGAATGCATACCACAACAGAAACAGGTGGATCAATTACCTGCGCGTCTGTTTGATTTCTGAAGGCATCGAATATCTTCTTCAAAGCGACAACCTCACCGGTTCTCTTGTCAATAGCCTTCCATACGATGCCATATGCCTGTGCAGAGAAATAGGAGCAGGAAACATATATATATATATATAAATATATCTGATATAGAGAAACTGAAATCAGGTGTACAACAAGCTAATCAGAAACTATGCTTGTCATGGAGGAATGGTACAGGGACATCATTCTTAATTAATTGGACTTATAATGAACACACTTACTACTAAATAATATAACTTATTACTAATAAATATAATACAACTATTTAACTCTATATGACAGTTAGAGATTTACAGTATAATAAACAAAAAGCAGAAAATTATATAATGATAAATGAATCATTGTAAATTAAGGTGAATATACATCAGTCATTTAAAAATGTCTAACAATGTCCATGTCTAACAATGTCCATGTACAAAACATAGATAATACTGTACAAAAACACACTCTACCAATGATAACCAACTATTTATTTTCTCACATTCTCATTTGAATACTTAATTGAAAAAGTAAATAGATTACAATGCATTAAAGTCTATTAAACTATTTCTTCAATATTGTAAAATTATAATAAGACAAATGGTCAAATGCAATTTTAAATTCTAAATATTTAAGTCATGGATTAATTGATGAAGCACTGGATATCTGTTCAAAACACATTTTAAAGTTGACTTTTCTAAATGTTTACATTGCTCACAGAGGACACAGTGAAACAACTAACAGTTCAGAAATATGTAAATTCATATTAAAACTATACACATATCATTTTCTTTCGGAATAAACTCTGAATTGTACTTTAAAATGAAAAGAATATTTTAAACTCATAATATATGTATAGTATACTAGACATACACTATAGTATGTTACATATCCTTTTCATTTCAAAATGAAATTGATATAAAAAAATAAGAATGATAAAGGAAAATAGTAATGTATAATATTAGTATTTTTACTTTCTATTTTTTAATGAAAAAAATAAATATTATTGACAAACAAAGTTTTGCTAAAAGGTAAAAAATATACTTTTAATAATAACAAATGATATATGCCAATGTGAAATGTCTAGTTATTATTGTAAAAATAGTATTAAAAACGTTTTACTCCTAAGTTTACATAGTATTGGATAAGCATATAACTTGTATAATTTAATGCATTAACCTCAGTTTATTAATTGATAAATATGTTATGTTTAAAGATTATATTTTTTTATTATTACCATGCTTATAGAATATATAGGCCTATAGAGAACATTCGTTTTTATAAAATAAATATGTACAAATCTATGAAGTATTATTACTAGTAGATCGTTGTATTTCAATATATTCTAAACAAATATATTATATAATACTAAACATATGATTAGGTATAAAAGTTTATAGGTACTAAATTAAATAGGTACTATGTATTATAGCATGATGCATAGCAAAAATAAAATCTACAGATTTTATCAGGTTTCCTAGATTCTGAAAGCAAGATACCCAGATTTAGATTTTTTCATGCCTTATTTCACAGCATTGCCACAAATTAAGGCAGATTAGTAGTTTATAATGTTCAAATAAACATGTATGCCAAGCTTCAAAGGTTTAGTACAAGCAATGTTAAAGATTTGAATTACCTAAAAATGAAAGATAATATATTAATTAATATACAAAAGAATTTGTGAAAGTTTATATTATTCATCAGTCAAAACTATGGAATATAGCCTCAAGAATACAAATTGAGAGACCATATGAAAATGGTTTTCTAGACATGTATAAAAATCCTCTGACTTTCCCAGGTCATTATGAACCATGTATAGTTATTTATATGTATAGAGTACAAAGACATGTATTAAGACATAATAAGTGTGCTTTTTATGTTATAACAATTCACAGCCAATTTGTACATTTAATAGCACCATTCTACTGACAGATTCTGTATCTGGTTAATAATTTTAACAAGTAATTATATATAAGGATTTACAACTTAATATCAGTTAATGCTATTAATATTATCTGTATGTAATTACAAACAAAGGATTTTAGAATTACAGATAATATACCTTTAGCTATTTTAATTCAGACTAATCAATGTATATTGCAAATAAATATATAATATATTTCTAAATGAAAATATACAATATAATTTTATCCTATTTTATAAAATTAATTGTATAAATAACAAATTAAGATGGTTTATCTATTTAACTATAAGTAAATATTTGTAACTGTGAGTAATTTATTCCTATATTTTAAATAATTAAATATTTTTTCAACATAATAAGAACTATTTTCTGATTAATTTGTCTACTAAAAAATTAAGTATGCAATAGTAACTTTTTCTTATTGAACATGAATTTATAATTTACAATATTTTCAAATAACATAATGTTATTTTTAATTTTTTTATAAACTATATTAGCCATAGTAAATAGTTATGTTAAATAATTTACTTTTATAGTTTTTATATTATATGTTCTATCTATAATATTAATCAGTATACATACTAATCACACACACATTATATATATAACAGAAATTTAGAAAAACCATTAATAATATTATAGCATAATATAAAAATATTTTAATTTAGATACAATCACTAAAAGTTATTATATGTACTTATATATAGTGTGTATATATGCATTCACCTATTACAAGGATGGCATATACCACAAATAGCTATTAATATAATATTAAAGTAGTTAATAAAGTAAATAGAAATACACAAATATATAACTTGAAAATAGAGAAGCAGATATTTAATTAATGGACATGTTAATTAATACATAAATATTAAGAAAAGTTATGGTTATTTTATTTGGTGTGGCTATTTGACCTCAAATAAGGATTTTTCTATTCTGGTTCTATTTGTCCTTGCATATACTTATATGTGCATATTAAAAACAATTTTCCCTTGCATTTTGTTATTTTTTAATGTACAAAACATATGCAAGGATAAATAGTTAAATAGATTAAAAAATAAATTTAAAAAATCCTTGTCTGAGGACAAATAGCCACACTATATTTTATTTTTAAAATTAACTTGTCAGTATTTATTCAATATTATTATATTTATTTATACTTAATTAATTTATTGTTCTTTATACTATATTTAATATATTAAAATAGTAATAAATCTATCAGTTATATTTTAAGATTTTAATATATTAATAGTAATTAAAAACTTTAAATTGAACTTTTAACTATAAATTTCTTAAATATTTTTCAGATTATTAAAATATATATATTATATATTAATCCTGGATAAGATATCATTTATGCTTAAGGAAAAGTATTATATCATTCGAAAGTATATAGTAAAAAAATTCATATAAATATATGGAATAGTTTCCTTTCTATATATGCAGTCATTTATACTTTTTCATTAATTAATAACTTTTCTATATATGGATAACATTTTATGAAATTACAGTCTTTTAAGCCATTATAATTAATGTTATATAATATAAAAAATAATTATTAATTATATATTTTAAAAAATCTAAAAATCTAAAAATCTAATATTATAAATTATATATATATATAATTATATAAACCAATATGTCATATTAAATAGTAATATGATTAATTAAAAATAATATTTAAGTAATTCAATATTTTTAAGATAATTGATGCATTAACTAAAATAAAATCAATTTTATGTGGTAATAATAAAAAATAAATTTGTTATATATTTATATAAAAAATGTAAATTTATAAGTAAATAGTTTTTAAAATAAAATAAATTTTTTTACAGTCTTGTTTCAATTTTTATTAAATATAGTTATATATATTTTAATTATACTTTTTCAAATTTAGGAAAATAATTATATAATCATAATTTGCCTTTATTAATGAAATAGAGTATGTTTTGCTTATATAATATACTGTTTATTCTTATCTGTATATAATATATTTATTTATAAAAAGTTTAAGATAAAAATATAACACATAAAATTGAATTTTGGTTTATGGATTTATTCATTCCTCTTTATTTGTTTATTTATAGATTTTGGCAAATTCTGACAAGATTCAAAACATAATTTGTGCTTATGTAAGATGTTTATTGGCTATGCCTTGCATATATGGCTATGATCTGAATCAAATTCTGATCTAAGTTTTTTTTAATTTTTTAGTCAAAAAATCAATTCCCTCTGTTTCTGATATTTCAACATAACACTCAAACATATAGACCTAGCAATTTGCACGAAGTAATGCTTATTGAAAGATATTTCTCCTCTAAAAATTGCATGGTATTAATAACATTAACGTTTGCAAAAAAAAATTGAAATGACATCTGTCACTAAAATTTTTTTTTTATAAGTATAATATATAAAAAGTTATACTATACTGTACATAATTACAAAACTTACTCCTTTGCCTAGCCGTTTCTTAATGTCGTATTTCTTTAAAATGTGGGGTTCTACATCAGAACTCATACTATTTTAAGATGATTTTAATTTTCATGAATTTAGAGAACTTCGATTGTTTTCCTTAGATACACATTTTAATACACACCATTGAATTAACGTTCATGAAAGGTAATAATTAACATAAATAAACAAAATGAAATAATTGGATATTACTTTAAATTAAATATTTGAAGGCCAATAAATAAATGGTAACTTGTAAAATCACATATAACTATTATAATTTCAAACGCTAATCAAATAAAATACAATCTATCTTGAAGTGGATCAATTCATTTGGTTACTATATATAGCCTATATAAATTAATAATTATCCAGCTTACAACTATTACTGTGAAAAATCTAAATCAAAATATTGCTAATTTTATAACAACTATATAATTAATCTAAAACATTATTGATCATCAAATAATATATTTAAATGTGAATTTTCTAAATTTATTAATGATAACTGTCAAACAATACTGCTGGAATAAATTATTACGCATATACTATCTGATAATAATTTTTTTTGAAAATTACATGGACTCCACATTATGGCATTGAAATTATTTAATTAATTAATTAATTAATTTTTATAGAATTTAAAAAATTTATGAGCTAGATATCATAAAAAACAAATTAAAAATTACATTTAAATTTACATTAAATTTACATTAAAAAATTAAAAATTACAAATTAAAAAATTACATGGACTCCACATTATGGCATTGAAATTATTTAATTAATTAATTAATTAATTAATTAATTTTTATAGAATTTAAAAAATTTATGAGCTAGATATCATAAAAAACAAATTAATAAACGTAAAAAATCGTCACTAAATTAAACTAAAAATTAAGATTACAAAAGTTTCTAATAAGAATTACAAGAGTGTAACTATAACATGCATGCTTAGACTTATATATATTGCTTACTAATTATTATATATTATTACATGTAGTTATATAAGCCTATGGTTACATGATACCAACTTTTAATACACATATGTATTATTAAAATAAAAAATGTAACATTTTTGGAATGAAAATGTTTTTTATTTATATACGAGCTCGTGTTTCACGAGTAGAACATTGTGCGACAAATATGTGTGACAATTAAATCTCGGTAACTATACCACCTACAACAAAATGGGTTACACCTTTGGAAAGCGTATTGAAAACTGACCATTACTTACATTAACAGAATTAAAAAATATTTTCATGCTCAAAAGTTATTTGAAAAAATACGTTTTTTCCTTATACACCTGTACGACAAATGTGTGCGATAATTATATCTGGGTAAATAGATAGACATCCTAATACAAAATTCGAAAACTTACCACTACTTACATTACCAGTTTATGTATTTTTTGTTCAAAAGTTATTTGAAAAAAGACGTGCGACAAATGTTTGCGACAATTACAATATATCTCGGCTTTTGAATTGTGTAAACCATTTTGTTGTAGGTAGTATAGTTAACGAGAAATAATTGTCCCACAATTTTTTTTCTAATATAATTTCGAAAGTAAAAATAATTATAAATTAATTTCCAGGCAATAAATAAATTCATCGCTAATTGTTATTAACACTTATTAAGACTCATGAAATTATTATTACAATAAAACCCAAGCAATGAAATATAACAACATTTATATATTTTTTTACATTACATGACTTCGAAATATTTGATATATATTATTATGAGTGGGGAAGAACGATCAGTCTAGTATGCTAAAGTTTTATATTTTGAAAATATCAATACAATCAATAATAATCAATAATCAATAATACAATATAAAATTCGTGTAGTAACTTATTATAGTTTGTATAATATATAATTACATAATAATAGACATCGTGATTAAGTAATTTTTATCATTTTATCTGGTCCTCTCGTGTTAATTAGGCAAAAGTAGAATAATATATTAGAAAACTGTGTAAAATAACTAACTTCTCATAGGATAAACAGTAAATTATGCATTACTTTATTTAAACATATTGTGATTTTAATGAACGAAAATAAATTCAATACTATGAAAGGAAACCGGGAAATTTCAGTTATTTTGTAGAATAAAGAATAATTTTATTAAATGCGCAACATTTTTGCAACACTGTTCCCCTCACAGTGGGAATGGCAGGAGAAGTGATACAATTATATTTTCGTATTGTTCGTATCGTTTCTCCCACGGCGTAAACATTTTTGCGAAATTTTTGTTCCATTTAATAAATTATTATTATACAAAGTGCAGATTTCTTGTAATTTCTTGCTGATTTTATTCTCAACTTGTTCCATTTAATACTGACAAAGCTGTAAGTAATGTGTTCCTTAATTTTTATATCTCTATGTATCATCCCAGCTACATTGTAATGAAAGGCATATTTAAAATTACACTGTTTACAATACTCAAAAAAAATTCATGAAAAACAATTTTAATTCTATACTAATTCAACAGTGTTAATTTCAAATTTAAAGTCCGTTTTACGCTCATCACTTACGACATTTTTGAAAAGAACATGTTTTCAAAGATTTTCTGGAATAACAGCACATAGAAGTAATTCTTTAACGTCTGTCATTGTGAACATATTGTTAGCGGCATCTTTTGATGTATTAACAAACATTCTGATAACAAAGTTACATTATTTGCAACCGAACTGTCGACTATCTATAAGTTGAGATTGTTGTTATTTTTAGGACATTTCTGCTCTGTTCAACAAATTCAGTATCGACTATGTAGACACTCAAGAATGGCGCCTCTTCATCGATGCATGACAATTCAGCATAAACCATCAGCGTTTCTTATTCACAATGACAACGTACATAGAGTTCTCCCTGTTGCTTTTTTTATTACAATGAGGGAAACCTTTCAAAATATTAAATGAAATTCTATAATGTATTTGCTATGAAGAAATGAATAGGTCATCCGTGTTGCTTCATGATCATCGCCATTTTGACGGGGGCTACAGACCGAATACGCAAAATATTGTTGCTTCCTTTAACTCGGGAATATCCGAAGTCGTGTTAAACACTACACATGTGAAGATTGGCTTAATACGCAGCATACGAAACCTTCCTTTACTTGACATAATATGCTTTACACATCAAACTGAGTTATATTAGCAACTGGGAACGGAATAAGGAAAGTACTACCTTTAGGTACCTAATTCAGATATTTCCCGTACACAGAGTAAGGCCAAAATTAAATAAAACATTTTTGTATGTCTTCAGAAAATAAGGACACCTCCTAAATGATGATTAGTTTGAGCAGACTACGGATGTCGTTCAATTGACAACTTGGAAAAGCATTCCGAGCTATTTGCAAAGAATTACTTGGAAATTATTGCTCCCAGAACAGCTATACGTGGATCTCATTCAACAACTGGGTAATATATGTGATGAGCACAGAGATCGATTCCTTCAAGACGTCGCTATAATGGAAAATCGCTACAAAGGGAATTGTCAGCTCTAATGCTACATTTTACAACGTGATGCCCCTGACGTGGTATATATACAAGCAGGAATTTCTTCTAATGCGCATTGAAATTGTTTGCAAGTACTTTGTAGTTCTTTATGATAGTATTTGAATACAGTGCCATGTGCTTCTAAATTGATAAAATAAAGATTGAAACTTTGATGGTATAAATGGACTTCAAATTTGGAATCAGCATAGTCGAATTAGTATGAAACATATATTTGATTTTATGAAATTTAAAAAAAAGTATAACAATTACTGTACAGTGTTATTATAGCAGTGAAATTTTATTGAATTGATTAACTTCAATAAAATTAAAATA
This sequence comes from Coelogynopora nodosa, assembly GCA_034780555.1. Classification (NCBI taxonomy): domain Eukaryota; kingdom Metazoa; phylum Platyhelminthes; order Proseriata; family Coelogynoporidae; genus Coelogynopora; species Coelogynopora nodosa. The sequence goes on from JAUZND010006918.1 coordinate 9,498, forward strand.
AAGAAATAATCTAAAAATATCTGAAAAAATTTAACTAATTAGATATTTTACAATCCAAGTGGTGTAAACAGTTACCATGCAACATACACTGATTGCAATACAGACTTAACTTAATCTACTCTATAGAAGCATCAATTAAGCAAATAATAACATCTGGCTATTATTCATCTCTTTTCCATGTTTTTCATAAACTTCTTACATTCTGTCAAACCTGTTTGTGTGAGCAAACAGATTGCCAGTATAATGTCCAGTTCAAAGTGTCTCTGATAACATTGGTTCATGTCCGTGAAATGCAACAAAACAAACACGAAATTGACCTGCATATATTCAGACATTTCCCCTATCGCGATTGTCCGCTTCTCCCTTCGCTTCTCCCCTGTCTTTATATCTTTCTCTAAAGTTTTTTGATTTTTTGTTTTAATAATAAGAAATAAAGGAGGCAGTGTGCCTCAGCATAAACGACAGACTTAATGACACAATTGACGAGCTAACCGGTTGGCCATTACTCGTTAAAGAAAAGTATTTTTCGGGGGAAAAGCAGTGTTTGCGCAATTTACTGGTCAAACTTTAGAAACATGTTTGTGCCTCGTTAAAACATAACTGTTGATTGAGTCTGTTTATCCTAAAGAGTTTTCGAAAACTAATCTTGTCTTAGAAAGTGAAGAATAACTGAAGGTGTGTATATCTATATGACAGATTTTTAAAAGTGCATTATGAAAGGCTTGCATCTTTGTATACTGTAATAATTCTTATTAATTTAATGTTTATAGTTAATTGAGTAAAAAATTAGACGAGAATGAAGAATTGAGAGGGGAAGTGGTAGATGGTGAAATATCCAGTAAAATATTTATAAATAATTTGCAGTTAATAGACCTAAAAGGACGAATTCTAACATATTAATTGCCATTTAATGGTATATAAGTGACGTTGTCTTTAAAGAAAAGTAAGTTTATGGTTTCAATTTTTATTCACATATTATAATGTATATACATCTAATTATGAATGGGAATGATAATGGCCGGGTGGTTAACCCTATCTGACCTGGGGGGGGGGGGGGGGGGGGA
>JAUZND010006919.1:0-10561 GCA_034780555.1 Coelogynopora nodosa
ATGAACTTATAAATAGAAAAATATAGATTTATTAATTTCGTAAATAATTTAATACTTCATCATTTAAATGTAAAAATGTAATTATCATTAAAAAATAATATTTTAAAAAGAGTATGAAATTTCATAAAAAGTAATTTCTCTAAGTCTATAAAATTAAAATACTCTAAGTGCATACTATGTGCATAATAAATTAGTCACTGTCGTCATCCCCATTGTTGTCAACTAGTCCCCTCTGAAAATGACGTCAGACTTGACGAATCCCCCCCACAAAATTTTTTCAGAACTTACCAAAGAATATTGAACTTATTTTTATATTTGGAACTGATTTTATCACATACGTATTGTAGGTAGGCCTATCTGTCTTGAAACCCTCAAAAAACACTTAAAATGGAAAAAGATGGAATTAACACTAGAATTAAATATATTGTTTTTCATCATATATTAATAATCATTGATATTATTTATTTAAGGGTTGTTATTAGTTATTTAACAATACAATTTGTAACATTACCAGAGGTAGTTATTTAAAAACATGCATGATTGGACTGGTTATAGGCTACTTGCTAAATGATTGTATTATATTTTACATTTCTTATACATAAAAATATATAATTTCAAACAATAAATAAAAATATACAACAAAATGTCACTAAATATAATAATGATACATAATTATATTAATAATATATAATTATAAATTCGATAGTTTTAGTTCTAGAAGTTATTATAATCATTATGAATACAAAATTTGTTAGGATAATCTTTTAAAACTATAACACTAAAATCAGGGGTGATTACGTTTTTTTATAGGGGGAAAACAATACTTTATAGGGGCACTAAAATACAATATGAACAAAAAGGCATTCATTCAAAAAATATTTATTACAGTTAATATGCATTTAATATAGGTTTACCCCCTTAAAATTTCTACAAATATATTTATACCATATATGACAAATAATTATAAAACAATTATAATATCATTCCATAATTTTATATGTAATTCATTATGTTCAATTAACCATATAGGATGAATAGATTAGAAGAATATTTACTAAAGTAAATACAACATACCATAAGTTGGATTCAATCTAATAATTATATGATACAGTTCCATCAGCATTGTTGCGTGTACACGTGCAAAGTTGTCACTATTAAGTGTCTATGACGAATATGAATGTTTCGATGGTTGCCATAAGGGCGAGACCGGAAAATCTATTTTAGAACATGTTTGACAAACGATTGAATTTATAAGCATTCGCACTTGCAGACAGTAACGTAGTTTGCGAACGCAACAACGTATGTTTGTTAGGATGCATGACTGAATACATTTATTATCAGCTAACCAGAATCTTATTATAATACAACTCTATAGAAAGAATTAATACAACAATAATGACCTTACTCATGAATGCTAGTGTTAACTACTAACTTGACTAAAGTCAGTGGTGCGATAGATTGAAATGCCTTCAAGCGGAGCAGTTTTTATTATGTATAACTTTGTTTTTACTGGAGCAGACATTTTCAGGAAACAGTCGGATTTTTTGTCACTATAGGGTATGTTTCTCACCAGCATTGATTAATATTTAAATGGGCGCTATTTCTTTTGTGGGAGCACGTTCTGCCCCGACCTCCCTGGGAACGCCTAGTTTGGTAATTATTCAGATAATCCCGGTTTTAACACCTTTAGCTCAGCCCCTTCCACCCGTCATTTTATGACAACCCCGAAATAGATAACATATTTACTAATATATTCTGTTTATAAGATTATGTTTTATTATGTGAAAAATTCATAATTTAAATGTAAAAACATTTAACTTTTCAATTTAAAATAAGCCAGTTACTTAGTCCCTTTATTGCACATATTCTCTTGTATACATTCACAAGGTGTCGATCAGTTTGTCATAATTTTTTTGCAGGATTTAAAATTATTTTGCAGATTGAAAAGTGAGAAAATAAAGACATCTATTGTTATAAGTGCTCTGTATTTCTGTCAGACAGACAGACGCTCTTAACACATTTATTGGTTACAAAGATTCTGATACTGCGTTTTGACCTTGTCAACCTCTAACCCAGTTGGTTGACACCAGATGTGCTGGTGCATCATTTAGCAGCTTTTCTTTATGTTCATTGTCTGATAAATTCATGATTTCCGGGTCTAAACATGCAGACATTGACAAATGAGTGCTTCAATAGACTATGGACCTGTAGCTTTTTGAGGATAGTTACGGGAAAAGAGCTGCATGCTTTTATTAAGGCAGAGATCTAACTTACTACTTGGTAACTTGTACTTTGACCACTTTGATCGCAGACTGCACCAAATCCGATTCCAAACTTTTTTTGGTTAACTAAGTTGTTAGTGTCCAACTGCAATTTGACGGTTTGACAATTATTTTCATTATTGTGGTGAATATCAGTTCTATTTGCACATATAAAAATGGGACCATTGGTGCATCTGTTTGGAACATTTTGAAGAAGTATTTAATGTCATTAATAACAGACAAAAAACCCATAAAATACTATAATAAAATATTTTAAACGTAAAAAATTTTTTTTTTAGGTCTAGGGATTATTTTGCAGGATTTTAGCATGATTTGCGCCAGTTATAATTTTTGCAGGATATTTGCAGGCTTTGCAGGTCTGTCGACAACCTGGTTCTATAAATATAAGATAAATGAGCTACGTTTATAAAATTTATTAAATAAATTTTGTTGTGGCAAGATTGCAAGAACCAACATTTTTTATTTGGGTAAATCCTGTCTTGCTTTCTAAAATAAAGTATAGCATCTGTTAATTAAACTCCAAATGTGCCAAACCAAGGAAAAAACATTTTAATTGTCACATTTATCGAGCCAAAACTAACATAACCAATTACAGTTATTAGATTTAATAAGCAGACTACACGGAAACCTAGAATAAATATACAGCAATTAATATACGGTGTTCAATTTACCGCTGACAAAAATAAATGTAAAATATAGAAATGCGGACACTACCAGAGTTTCTATGAAATAAAAGTGAAAATATAAATAATAAACAGATGAATAACAATGAGTCTTGACACGGTTGATCCGTTTTACAATGTGACTTTAATCAATTACGGACAGTAGAAACACAAATACATACTTCGTGGAAATGCATGTCAGTCTTTAAATGAGCAACCTATATTAAAGAGCATTAAAAATAAAGTATTAATATCAACACATTAAATACTAATTACAATAAATTAAGTAACATTTCTATACATTATTCTGTATAGTATATTTAGTACATGCTAAATATAAATAAACATTATGGCTTAGTCATGGTATAATAATATTATAATACATTAAACAATATAAAGTTATATTCATAAAAATTATGTACACACAGCCACAAATTGTGGACACAACGCCTAACAGCAGTATGAGCATCAATGTGAGGTAAAGGGTGACCACCACCCTAATCAATATATCATTTCATTTGCATAAAGATAGGACACAGTTGAGTGGAAGAAAGTTGAGACTAGTACAAAAATCAATAGTTGTCTAGATTAGTACTGGGGAGTTGTTTGGACTGAGCGCATCAGGGAATGGAAATGGTCTTCCGTTCACCTTGCAAAGGTGTTCCACAGCACGCGCGTAAGATTTGCGAACCTAAAGTACATAAAATATGGTCAAGTGTAATAACTAGCACAAATTATCAACAAGAAATAGAATAACCAAAACATGTTTCAAAATTGTCTGAACAAATAATTTTGTTGAATATAATAGTTGTCAATTAAACATTCAGAAGAATTAACTAAACGATATGTTCGACAAAATGCCAATCCGGTTAAAATTCTATAAAATAAAAGAGAATTTCCTTTAGAAATATATTGTATCATTTTGTACAACATCGCCAACACAGAATAACGCTTATGATAAACAGAAATATGACTATTTAAGTATTCGATATATCAATTGGTTCCGTACACAATTTTCATAATTTATATTTAAAAATAAGTTTAAATAATGAAAACAATTTAGTAACAATTATGCTTTTGTAAAGTATTAAGAAACTCATTTTAAAACAATGTTAGGAAAGCATAGAATAAAGATAATATACTATAAATTGAAATTGAATTACAACATATGAAGAATTATGCAATATATTAATTATAAAATTAATGTTAAATTTTTACTAACAATAAAGAAGCTTTATAGATTAATATCACCAAAATTAATTAAAGATTTGTTTTATTTTTTATTATTATGGCATGATTAATTAATATGTAAATTTACGTTTGAAATAAAATTGTAGCGGCTATATTGAAGCGGCACGTCAATCCACTCTCAATTTTTTAGATATACATCGGTTTAAATGATCATCAGAATCATCGATGGGCAATTTATCCTCGAATAGCCAACAAGAGCACATGCTCAGAAAGCATATTCTTCAATACGTTCCCAAATTATTACTGAGTACACACTCATTTAGATTTAAAAGCATTTTATGAAACCTATACAATATATGGAAAAACATAAATACTTTGAAGTAATCCACATTTTAACAAGTACAATGTCCTGTTTAGTATACAGTCTTATACAGTCTATGTTAATGACTTAGTTCAAATCTCATTAAACGACCTTGATATTTCGATTCTATGTTAGTTTGAAATAGTTGAACCTAGCAAGTGCTTTGATTTTTCTCTGCACATTGTTGTCACCTTCATAATATATACACTAACTGATTTTTGTTTATTATGAAGGTTAAATGTATTGTTGTATTTATGATGATCGACTGTTGTTTATAAAATGTAGTTGTGTAGGTTGAAAGTGCATATTATTATTATTACTTGATTTAGACAGTTGTGAGCGGTGTTGATTTATAAAATTGAAATTAGTTAATCCAACTCTACATACATGGTAGATTGTTTTTATAAAATGAATCGCATGGGTCTAATAAGACATTAGAAGTGAAAGTTATTAATATATATATATATATAAGTGGTTAGTATGAATCGTTTGATTTGATTTTGTTAGCAAATAAAGGCTTCCACAACTAGAAAATCTTTTTCTGCTGAATGATGGTAGGGGGATTTGGAGCAAGAGATACCAAATATATACTATGTCTACAGGAAGGGAGGTAACCTTAGCTAGATTAAGGATAAGGAACTACCTCCAGTCTGTAATAAACATAAATGTTTAAAACTATAGTATACTGTTGGTTAGATAAATAACATATATGTTTTACATCAATGTAAGGTAAAAAAGATAAAATAAATATAATTGTTAACTAAACTACAAAGTTTATTAGAATTGAGTTTATAGAATTGATTGGAACCATAAGGAGGCAAAATCAGCTCACCAGATAGAAAGAAAAGTGATAAATCAGAAATAATAAAATCTAAATCAAAAGAAAGGGTAACTTTATAATAAAGAAAACAGACAAAAAGATACATGATATCATAGTATTCATGTGTAATACATATGGATAATTTTGTTACATATTATTTAATCAATTGAATCGGTTATTATAAAAATAATTTATAGAAGTATTATCTACAAAAATATACCGAGATTGATAAAATATAGCTGATTTCTTATGTTGGTACAGCAAATAAATAGATAGTATACTAACACTATACACTTTTATTAGAAAAAATATAAGTTGGAATATTTAAAGAATTTAAAAAAACCAGCTATTTTTCAGTATTGCATTTTGTAAATTTTGCCATACACTTTGTATGCGTAATCAATACCTGTAATAATAACTTCAAGTTAACTAGGGAGAGAAAGCAAGCAATAGACTTACAACGGCCTTCCACTTGGTCCGGCTGGCTGTTCTCAACTTGTCCCTGTCGAGGCCCGAGTCCACCCCTAACGGGTCCAACTTCTCCCGTGACAACCACTGCCAACTACGCCGGGCATCGAACAGCAGGACCAGCAGCGGAAGACGATCCCGGCATTCCTGCCCCTCTTCCAGCACCGAGGCGGGCGGGGCGCTAATGGGGACGCCGTTGTGTGAATAGCCGTCCCGCGGCATCCCGGGGTCAATTAGCTGCCCAAGTTGAAGGGGAAGGGATAGCATTAATACACGTTGTGTTTAGTGGTCTCTTTTTTGATATGTGATATCGACAATGCAAAAATATTAAATGAATTAAACATAAATTAAAATATTTGTAGTGATTTTCTTGTCTAGGACATATTTAAATCTTGATTTTTTTTAAATGATGCACATTGATTGAAAATGTTTTTTCTGTATATTTTGTTGTTTGTGCCATTTTCAGAGTTAGTTGGTCAATAATTTTTCGCTGGTTCACTAACTGAAATTCGTATGAAAATAGCAAAATTAAAAAAAAAGAAAGTTTCTATCCTTTAACCGATACACAAATAATTATATTTGATTTAGCATAATTAGTATAATTAAAACTACCATATAATTCACATGTTATGTATCATAATTATGGGTAAAAATATTGGTTCAAGAAAATTTAGTTTATACTCTTGGTAGATGGTAGCTAGTGTATAATTGACTGTATTAGATGATGCAAGCGGTTTAAATGTTCCCTCCTTAAAAGTATCTATACGTAACGAGATAAGATAAAAATAGGTATTAAGTCTAGACACAAGACTGAAACTATCCGCATAATAAATGACATTTACAATCTGCTCCACTCTAATTGTGGTTTTAGGTAATGCAGTAATAGTACTTTCAAATGCATAACATCAAAGTTTCGCAATTAATAATGATGGCATCACGTTGATAAAATATACGTATTATAAATAAAACGAAATATAAAAAATCAATTAAATAAAATAATAATTGTTATTGAATTGTTTTTTCTTCATTTGAAATATATATATTTTTATTAAACTTGCAATAGTAAATTAATTAAATTGAAATTACCGCAATACATAAATGAACGCGTCATTTTCGTATATTCTTAGGAATAATTATAATATATTTCAACAATAAGTTTTACGCAAATTTATCGATCGAAATGGACAGTTATATTATTATCGATTACGCACTGTACAAAAATATAGGTATAATGAATACAAAATAGTCTATCGATTCTTACTCCAATCAAAAAGAGTCACACGCCACTCACCATGCCCGGCAGCCAAGGACGCCCTCGACACTTAGCCCAGACCAGATCCAGCGGTTCCAGAGCCACCGCCCCCTCTTCTCTCGCAACCTTCACCACTCCCCCTCCGCCGTCACTACTGACATTATCTTCGTCGTCATCATCAGCCACAGAGGAGGAGGCCTCGGAGCTGCTAGGAGCCAGCAGGCCGTAGAGGCTTGAGGGACTGGTGGTGGTGGTGACCTGGTGGGGGCGGGCTGTAGTGCAGGCGCGCTGGGGGCGAGATGGAGAGGCAGTATCGCTGGGCGGATGGTGACTCTTCTCGGGGGAGGCTGCGGTCTTCTGGTGATTGTGGGGATGCAGAGATGTAAGGAGAGGGATTCAGAGATGTGTGCAGGTATTTAGTGACAGTGGTTTCAGAAAAAATGCAATTAGAGATAATAAGGATTTTTGGATAAAAAAGTTGTCATCAGGGTTGCCACACATTTATCAAAATAATTTCCCCGGATTTTTAAAAGATAAATTCTCAAACAAAAACATAAAATATAAATTTAATATCGACAAATAAAGGTATGTCTATTGATTACGTAACAACATACTTTAAATCACCGTAAATAAGTAACTTATCAACCGTGTATTCAAAATATGAAAGACTGTAAAAGACATAAAATATCAATATTATGATGGATCAGTATAAATGTAAATCAAATGTGGGTTATGTAAAGAGCAAATATACAAATTATAAAATGATACGCGAAACTTTTGAACTGCTGGGAGCACAAATTTCACCAAACGAAGGATGCCGAAGGGAGATCAGAAGAGCTACAGTGGCAAGAAGTGCAATACAGGCTTAACAACCATCTGGAAAGATAAGAATGTCAGTATCAATCTAAAAAGATTAGTTAGTGCCTTCGTGCACCCTATATTCACATATGGGTGCGAAACCTGGACACTGAACAAGAAAAACTGGAAGATGATCAATGCGTTTGAATTATTGTGTTGGACGAGAATACTTCAAATTACCTGGACGAAACGCAAGACAAACAGACAAAATATATAGGAAATTGGACCAACAACACCGTTCTGCTCGATCATTGTCAAACCTCAGCTATCACAATTTGGACATATTATGCGGACAAATGACAACCTAGAGAAGAGGATAAATAATGCTCGCAACGATGGAAGGAGACCAAAAACGAAATGCATTAAGAAAAAAGCCGGCAAACCACTACAGTACCTAAGAAAATAACCAACGACCGAGCGAAGCGGAGAAAGTTCATCCTGGGAATCGCTAATTGACTGCACCAGGTAAGGAGTTTTTCTGACTTCGAATTTAAATTTTCAGATTTAAGGATTATCTAAGTTGTGTGGCAACCCTGTTTTATTTAGAGAATTGAGAAGCAGTCTAGGAGGTAAAGTAATTTTCTGAAAATAATTCAAGTAGGGATAAGTTATACCGATTTAAGATCTCCCTATATTATATGAAAAAAACTGCAACATTAAAAAATGTTATAATTTTTACTTGCAATACATTTAACATTTTTACTGAGAGCCAAAAAATGGATTCATTTAAATGCAACATTCATTAACAAATAATCTGTAGTCACCTGTCGCGACTTGGACGAAGAAAAATGTGGCGGATATGGCGGTGACGTCGACTCCTCATCGTCAATATCATGAGTCCGTAGTCGGTAGAGCGTGAATGCTGGATTACTCGACCCTCCCGTGGTCGGTTGCTCGCCTACCTGAGCGATCGTCTCCCCAGACAACGTCATGGCAACAGAGGAACCAGTAAGCGGGTGACTGGCCGCATCTGCCCCGCTATCGTCTCCGGAAAGGAGGAAGAGGGAAGGTGGAACACTGGTGACGTGTGATGGCTTGTCAGCGGCGGGACTGGTGGTGGAGTTGTTATCTTGGGAGGAAAAGCGACCGATCTTGCGCGCTGGGGACCGAGGGCCGCTGGAACTACTGCGTCGTTGGCTGAAGGTGATAGGATGTATACTGAGCTGACCACACTGCCTTTAAGTTTGAGTATAAAAATATGTACGTATCTCTTTTTAAATGCTTAGATTAATTATTTTAAAAAATAATTAAAATTATTCAATAGTGTAAGGTATATTTGCAATTTGTAAAACATCAATTTTATCATATTGTAATATACATTATATCAATTGATTTTTGAGTTACTGTTTCAGAAATTTGCTAATAAAATTATGGATGTTTATCGAATCCCTAACCAATTTTTAATTCAATGAATTTTCAATGACGGTTACATTTACAGATCATAGATATTAGTTACATTTAGAACCAAATATATACAAAGAAGTAAAATGGAACAACTAAAACATAATCAAAATATTATTTATAGACTGCTATTAATGACTATTTGAATCCTTTTAGATCACACTTAAAAAATTCTACAATAATGGTTGAATTAAACAGAGACTTCCATGATTTCGTTTTTAAGATAATAACCAGAATGGCCGCGTTTTTGTCAAGAAAAAATCATATATATATTTAAGCACCAGTTTTACACCTTATAATGCATCTCAGACATATCTCCATGTTTTAATGTATGATTAAATCATGAGTGTTTTGCCGAAAAGTTTAGTTAAATTATGTAAATTTAATGTTATTTTAAAATTGAATTCCTTATACAGGGTGACCGCGCATTTTAGGAGGTTTTTCAAGGAGGTTTTTATACCTAAAAAATCCGAATTTCAATAAAAAACAGCTTTAATCTAACAAAATATATTTGAATTTCAAGCACCATTCAATTGAATATGAATACATTTCAAAAAACACATCTTTGGCTAGTAAAATAAAGGCAACTTTAGAAAATATGGCTTTATAGTTCCCGAGTGTAATGTCTAAATTATAAAAAATGTAGTTTATGTAGAAGAAACTCACAAAAAGAGTTTGAATATAGTTTGAAATATGATCATGACATGAATGATTAGGCCGCTTTAACTTACCGTTTTCGTGGAATTTTAACCACAGGCAGTAGAGACGATGAATTAAGAAGCAACTGCTTGGTCTTCTTAAAAAGCGGTGGGCGACCTCTCCGCTTTGGAACCGGTGGATTATCAACACTGGCATCGGGAGTGTCCCCATTAGTTGTAGACGGAGACACGATATCTCCGCTAACAACACTAGTGTTGCTGTCATTGAGGTTATAGCGGTTGCGTAGGGAGCGGATTTGACCTCGAAGAAGCCGGATTTTGCCCTTCTTGATGGGGGCATTGACCGTGGAGGTGACCAGCTGCTCCAACTTCGCCAGTAGGATCTGGAGCTGTCGTGAGGGGGTGAGGGACTTGCGCTCGTCTGGCGTCAGGTCTTGCATCATCTCTGAGAGGGATAGATTGGGAGGAGGGTCAGCAGCCGTATCCACAATACTATTTTCTTGCTAATAAGTTAAAAAAATGCTATATAGAAAAAAGTGGTATCCACAATCATTCTTAAGCAAAAATAATTGCTAAATTCTCAAGCAAGCTTTAGAGGTGTCTAAAT
>JAUZND010006920.1:0-10560 GCA_034780555.1 Coelogynopora nodosa
CAATATGCAAAAATTCAGCCGCTAACGCGGCTTCAGCTTTGCATATTGCTTACCTCAAAATTCAAATGGTATTCCTATATTGCTTTTGTCGGTTTAGATATAATACTCGCTTCTTCACTAACTATGTGTTTTCAACCTGTCAGGTAATTCCGGTGCTCAACTTTGGGTTCTTGTAATTAGTGCAATGTAAGCTGCGTATCTTCTCCCTCTACCTAATTTTCTTTCACTTTAATCCGTACCAAACCAGTCAAAATTCAGTTCATGTTAGCTATTTGCTCTCTTATGCCACGTTGTGTAGTGAATCCAACTTGAACTTTGAAGATTTCTCAATCAAAATATACCTATATTCAATCAATTAAGATATAAAGTAACATTTTGTTTGCATGACACATTATGAAAATTTTTTTGTTGTATTGAAATTCCTTCAAGTATCTACATATTTTATTTATTTTTATTCTGGGAATTTGTATTTTTCCAATTTTTTGCATTTTAATTATGATTGGATTATTGTCATTTAGTCACACAATTTTAAGTATTACCTCCTCAGAATTGATGTTTATTAAGTAATGAAAACAAATTTTGTTTAATAGTCGATTGGTTCCAGTGATATTTTCGGAAAATTCCCTCTAAAACTTATAGGGGTAGTGCCTCACTGTTCATCTTTTTCAGTTTCAGTTTCACAATTCTAACTATGGCTATTTTTCACAATTTGATGTATGTCTTTCCATTTAGTTCATTCTCTTTAACTTTAATGCTTATTTTCAATTTGATACGTTGACTATACGCAGATTAAACTCATCTCAAATGGACGCCATATTAATGATAATGTCTTGCGTACTTACCACGGTTGGTTTTCGAGGGAAAATAAACTGGTGCAGTATGCTTCTGAGTTTTTCTGCACCGCAGAACAAGACATATAACCGGGGTTACTGATCTGTCTCCTATCATAATAAAGTCACCGTTCATTGACGATTCGGTATTCCTATATGCTAGTTTTAGATATTACTGTCGCATCTGCTACACCGGATTATTAGATTTATAGGGTTGTAACGGAAAATATATCATAATAAATAATGATACAGATCCAACAATAACGTCCAAATTAATTATATGCGCAATTACAATGTTTCCTAGCTTCCTTCCACCCCTGCTTTATTATATCTGAACACAAATAATTTATTTTGAACTGCAAATCCTATATGAAGGCAATTTTGGTGTTTGTAAATACCTCCCTTAAATTTAAAATCACGATGTCAATTGTGCATAATGCATATTTATTGTTGCTTATAACCCTCAAAATCAAGGCGAGTTGGCGATCGAGCATTCTCCTTTGCAGCTCGTTCTCATTCTCCGAGCTAGCCCCCACTGAATGGAACAAGTTACCATCTTCCCTGATATTGTTATCGGACTTCACTATATTTAAAACTAATCTTAAAAATTACATATTTACACTTTCTACATAACCTAATTTACATTCTCCTAACTTTTTTATGTAAAATTTTAAATAGCACTGTTGACATTGTGTATACATTATTTCAGCGCTTTGCTAATATATAAATATTATTATTATTATTATTATTATTATTATTATTATTATTATACATAAAACTAAAGAAAATAAGCAAATAATATTAATGTCTAATTCCATTAATAAATTATGACATGTTTAATGTACCAAAAACATTTCTAATTTGTTACCGTATGTACATGGTATAGCTAAAGCAACAAGTATTATAAATGTTTAAATTTTCCTATTAACTTTTATTAGTGACGTAAAGATTGTATATGATTAACAATTGTGTCATTTATAAATTATTAATACTACATTATAATATATGATACAAATAAATATGTATTAAATCTTAATTCTATCGGTAGAGGAAGTAAAGGGAGCTTACACTTGTGTATATAAAACAATATGTACCGTTTTCTGTTATATTTTGTAAGGTGAAAGGGAAAACATGAAATGTAAGCTATGTATTTATCTGTAAATAAACCACCTCCATTATGCTGTTTCACCTACATAATATAATTCACTTAGATAATATTAATAATTCTCACTTTTGTTATTTTATCATATTATGCGATTCCTAATTAGTCACAATAAAATAGTTATTGATTGCAGCGATTTAAATCTGTCAGAGAGCCTAATTTGTTAAAAAAGAATAATCTCAAAAGTTCCAAATAAAGGAGGGTTACGGTTTGTCTATATTAGTCTATGTTAGTCTATATTAGTCTTTATTAGTCTATATTAATCTTTATTAGTCTATATTAGTTTACAATAGTTAATTAATTAATTAATCAATCTATAATAGTCTATATTAGCCTAAATCGATACTAAATTACATACTGAGGCAACTGTTATAAACACTACTTTGTTGAGAGAGACTATTTTTAATTCACCAATAACGCTCCCTTAATATCTAATAAGTGTATCCAATGATATATTTTTTATGTATACACATGTTGATCCCTCACTTGTGTAATACAACGGTGATAATACATTTTCTCTAATATATATTTAAAAAGATGCAATGTCGACATTATTGTCAGGAAAAATTTTTGTTTTATAAAGTTTTGTTTCTTTATATCCTTATAATTTAATTATCAATAGTGAAACATACTTTAGACAATTAATCGCTATATTATACATAATGAATAACCTCTGACGATGTGTCTATAATCTACATGGATGTAGGCAAACAGTTTGAGACTTTCAAGCGCATAAGTAGGGGAAGACGGTCAATACTCACAGTCCAGGAAAATCCATTGTTTTGAAAGATGATTTGAATTAAATGGAGTGACAAGATTAATATCCTAAAATTAAAAATATACAAGAAGTTATGTTATAGTGACATATTTATACAGTAAATTGTGTCCGCCGGGCAATCAATCTTATTTTTGTTAAAACTAGGGATTATGGATCACAAATTAAAGTTAAAAAAAAGTTGACGAATTATTCTTAAAAATATTTTATAATTAATAATTTATTCAGTGGGTAAATGTTCTGCTCGAAGTATTTCCACAAAGTTTTGCTACTACAGTAGCCTATTATGTATATTGAATAAAATATAATACATCTATTTTTTTAAATTTAACAGGAAGTGTAAAAAGTTACATTGGTGATTAATTATATACCAGTTCTATATAATTCAAAACGATTACCTATTTTAAAATATCAGTTATTCGGTACTTATTAAACATATATCGATGATTTGGTACTTTTACTTTACTAATATGTTCAACTGAGTCCGTGGTTAGCTGATTTTTAATTAGATGTTCAAGAAGGTTGTTGCTGTATACATATTTATTGAAATATCTTCCCAGTAAGTACATTAGGTACGATATAATTATTCAATATTGTAATATCGTTAAAGTTGATTAAATGTCGAAATTTGAGAAGACAAGTAAAAAATGGCCTGTTTCCTAATTTCTCTTGACCTAACTGCAATGCAATAAATGTTTATGTTAAACGATAAATTATGAGAAAAGGCCATTAAAGTAAATTCGTTTTGGGTGATATATCTACTTCAACAAGACAAATCTACTGCTATCATGATAAAAGAAATAATATTGTAAATCTAGAAAACTTAATTTCTAAATCCCTGATCATTCATTGATATATCTCTATAAATGAGAAATATAACTCATCCACAGTATGCACTGTCAATTAGTTGCTCAAATTCATAATTTTAGATTAACATGTAACAGTAGTTAGTTAGTAAACAACTACAAACACTCTATTGTGAGGGCAACTGACCTGTGCCAACTTGTCAACATGTGTACGAACGGTGCTCAAATCGGAGTCATTCTCCACAACGATAATCCCGAGTGGAAACGCTAGATGTCAGATATTGGCAAACACAGTTTCATTATTAGAGCATAAACATGGAATAGCCTACACGAGTTACCATAAAAGTTGAGTGAAATTAAATACATGTATATGTATATATATATATTAGAAGTATTCAGGATAAAAGTTTGTGTTATAAATGGTAATTTTTAATGTTTATTATGTTTTATTAGAATAATTTGATTTAGTTTATTATTCAACAAATGTGTACTTCTTCCTACATTACTGCATAGTAAACTCGTATATTTAAAATGTAATCATTATAATGTATAAATTTATATTTTAAATAAAGCAATACATAAAGCAGAATATCGTCAATTGTTGTAAAACGTTTGCTGGTAAATTCTTACCTTTAATTAAGTTATTATTATTTTTTAAACTTTTAAATTACTTTTAACAAAAAATAATTTTATGTAATTTTGATATAAACATAAAATACATTTTCCTGATTATCGTAATTTACGTGTTATGAAACATTATATTTTCAATGTTTGCAAACAATTAGATTATTTTTAACATAGTATAGCTGTTTGTAAAATGAATAGTGCAAAAGTCAAAATCAAAAACCTAGGAAAAATATATCGATATATCAAGTAAATTGATCAAACTACAGCAAACGATAGCCGTTTTGCCAGTATGGTGTCTAATTTGTTCTTTAATTGTTGCACGATTTAAAGAATAGAAATAAAGTTAGGTATGATAGAATTGTGCTATATGCACGAATAATCGATGATTATTGTCACATTGAAACTAATATGTTACGGCTGAAATATAATAATTGAAATTATGTTGATTGTAAACACAATAAAATCAATATATAGTTATACAATAGTATACATATATGAATATGTTATTACGCCGCTTTGAAGAGATACATGTCTAAAATCTACTCATTGTAAAATAATTATATTTTCCCAGTCGAAGGCGAATTGATTCAATACCTTCTATTTTATATATTTAAACATGTATCTCTAAGAATCAGTGTAATTACTAAATACATATACGTATCTATAGGATATTACCCTGCATTGAGGATATTGAATTGCACTCAGAATCTACAAGTCGTAGCTTAGCGGTGACGAGTTTATTATCTGTGCAGATCTTCGAAATGAAATGTTATATTCGATATATTCAATATTAATTTTCTAATGGGATTTTTAATGAGATTTTCTAATGAGATTTTTAATATAATCTTTACATTTCAAATGTCTTTAATTAATTTGCTATAACGCTTTCAGTTAAAACAAAATGACCGACATCGACGCAACTGAGAGTTTTGTTGATTTGTTAATACCAGAAGAGAATGATTATTGTTTAACTATTTATTGTTTCATGACATGCAGCCACCTGGTAGTAGGTACCGATCCTGTTTTTATCGAGACTAGAAAAATTCTTGACGCCCAGATGAAAAAATAAACTGCTTTGGTTAAGCCAACCAACCAACCAACCAAACCATAGTTACAGCATAAGTTTTGAAGACGAAGAAACGTTACGGGCTCAAGGACTGTAAAGTGAACCGAAGAACACAATAATCTATCCCAATTCAAATAGTTCAGATAGATGCGTTGTTTCTTTGTTTGAAAAATACGTCTCAATAAAACCACACAAATTTTGTGATGCATTTTACTTGACCACAAAATCATCTAATTTGCTTAATTTTATATTGATTTCATTAGACAATGGATTTTGAGTGAATAATCTATTGCGATAGAAATGTATTGCAGTAGAATATAAACTCAGAATCCACTCATGCAGAGATCTCCATTATAAAGTTGAATATATTTAACGTTAAAATTTGGCCGAATAATTCGATATTTCAGGGTAAAATTTGTAAGAAAAATATTTAGTAAATTATATTATCTAGGTAAATGTGGTTATTCATTTATTATTTATAAAATGCATTAATTTATAATTAATCGAAGCAGATACTCTCAGAATCATCTGCTAATAAATAAGACATATCCTTAGAAGTACACTACAAGTATTGCCATCAAGAATTTGATGAGAAATCGTGTTAAAACGAAAATTAAAATAATCATTATATAAAAATGTACATTACGTCAAAAAAAGGGGGGAAATATTATCTTTAAATAAATATAGGAACATTTTTATTGATTGAACACACGTATAAGTATTGGTAAAAGAAAAACATAAACTGAAATGGACGATTTATTTTATGGTAAAAATTGTTCTGCTCACACGTCTGTCTCAATAGTTCCTTCTCGTAATGCATTTCCTCGTAATCCGTCATAGATATTACGCTGACTTGAATGCGAAGACGTTCGGGAATCATAGGGCCCTGACTACAGAATCCGTACTCGCTGCTGTCACTTGAAAAAAAATAACATTGTGCAAATGAATCATGTGTAGAGTTCATATTATATGGCTCCCAAATATCTTAGAAATTGAATTGGTTCTCAAACATCTGGGAAATATATACGTGCTTTATGTAATGTTTAAATTAATAACAATGCAAATATTTATATGAATTAATAACAATTTTTTTCTTAAATTATTTCAGTATTAAAATTCTGCCATTAAATAGTATTAGTTTTGTATTTTATATTATATATTACTTATTTTGTATTGTATATAAAATAATACAAAACATTTTTACTAATGTTCTCTAAGAATGTAGTATAGATAATAACACAAGCGACACTATTTGGTTAAAAATTTAAAAAAATAATTTATACATGCGTTTAGTTTTCATTGAATTTACTAAATCTAAAGAAATGTATTAATAATTATTAAAATTTAAATTAATATAATTGGATAAATCGGTTGTATACTATTACTTTATTATGTATTATTGTTATTTAATTACTCATTATATTTTACCATTAACAATAATACGAGTATGTATGACAATGTGTATTATTTTGTTAGGACATAAGTTATTATAACATCAGGATGAATAAAATCATGACAAGACATCATTTTGTTTAATTTATCATTTTTACCCTCTAAATTGCCATCGTACTGTGTCGTTACGTTTCCCTAACATAAAGCGATTTTGGTGGGCTTGGATAATACATAATTTATGTTTAAATTTTAAATCAATAATTTAACAAATAATACAGCGCGATCTGTTAATGATAAAGATAAATGAGGGTAAGCCTATGCCAATATAAGCATGCATTTCACTTCAGAAAATATTATGCTTTTATCAAACATAATTTTCTTCTCATAGATAATTAATTTGTTACATTTTAGAATAATATTTAATTAAATAATCCGATAATAGGTTATAATAATAATAAATTACTGATAATAGAAAAAACGATATTATTCTGAATACGTTCTCTTTGTGGTACAAGAATAATCATGAAATTATTATTGCTACAGCAATTTCCATTTGCAAATAAACACATCACGAACAAAATTATATATTCCAAATTTGTAAAATGTAATATATCATTCCTAAAATAGTAAAGATATAAAAGAAGAAAAATATCGTAGCTCAAACTACTTAAACACATTAAAGCCACATTTTCGGAGTATACAATACAAGCTACGATATTTTTTTTCTTTTATAAGTTAAAAATGCTGTAAAGGAAATCGAATTTATAAAATGGTAATAGTTAAATTCGCGCAAAAAAAGCTTCTAATAAATTTAGTAGAAATAATGTTGACACTTCTTAAATGGATTTCTTCTAAATGTGTAGCTTATTCTTAGCAAGCAATAAATGAGAGTTTATTACATCCAACGTTTTACAATAGCTTAGGCTAAGTGATTAATCTAGGGTAGTCATAGTAACATAATTTTATTTCAAAACCCAGATAAATATATATACATATTATTTAATTACATTGGAATTTTTCAAAGTTAAACGAAAGAACAGAAATACACGTTACCAAACTTGTTGCTGCATGCCACAATAAACAGAACCTTCCAATAAGCATAAGAAGCTAATTAGCAGAAACAAACATGAGACTCATTGACCTATTGATTTGGAGCAACTGAATGCAGAATAGAAGAAATATTTACAAAGCCTTACAAAAAAATTCGATAGTAAAGTGGTTTCTTTTATTATACACTTAAGCCTATTTTAAGCATAGAAATAAAATAAAATTTCTTGCAAATCGCGAAATTAAATTTGTCTCTGGGATATTAACCTCTATGTTCATGTCATTAGCATTATGTACTGCAGCTTTGAACAAATTTTGAACCTTCTTTACTTTACTTCTTCAGTTATCAAAATTCAGTAACAAAACGAAATACATTTAGAAAAATAAATATACTATCTATATACTATAATATATTTTCATACAGATATCTCAAATTGATCGTTTGATAGTTTCAATTTTTCTTAATTTACTTAATTTAGAAATGGCTAAACCCATATCTTCTCCAAGAGAACTATTATCAACTTCTTTTGGAATACTTCAATGTTTTCTTGTTTGTCACTTTCATTTGCGATTTATAATATATATTCATCGATTTATATTCTCATTGATAAAATGCCTTAGCTTCTACATAATATTATATTACTACTATATGTAATAATAAAAATAGATATAATAATAACTATCCATTTTTAAAACAGTTTGTAGAGTTTTCTTTAAAAATCTAATAAAACAAAATGATTATCGGTGGACAATTTAGAAATATCGAAATAATAAATATTATCATTATCTATTTTACTCATACATTTTTCTCTAACTACTATACAATGTATTACAACCTGGTATTCAAATAACAAGTAAAAATTCAGAAAAAAGCCATATTCAAGGCAATCATCCTTATAGTAAATACAGGTAAAATATATGTACCTATTTACCATTGTTCTATTTTGTAATGGTTATTTCAATAAACTAAACATTTTATTTTTTAAAGAAATTAAAAATATATTTTTAAAACACCAACAAATCAAAGATATGATGTCAATCCATGAAATAATTATTCACACTAAAAAATATTACATAAAATATGATATTAATCATTTCCGTTTATATTTCATTGTGTTAAATGATATTACTGTATTGCATTTAATTACAGGAAAACCAAAACTTCTATAATTGTAATAATTATTTAGAAAAATCATTTACGGATTTACATGTACATTTATAAATAACGATAATTAATTTTGAATTTTTGTTTCAAACTCAGTGAGAAAATATGAAGTCTATAACAAAGAAATAAGTTAACAAAAAAGATCTCTTGAAAAGCTAGATATCGAAAACATTTTTCAAGGTTTCATTTAAAAATAATGAGAGTTATTTTTTATTTAACGAATTTGCCTTATATTGTCATATTATTTGATCTAATCTAATTTTAGTTCATTTTCAGGCAAAACTTTGCTTTGATTATACGAGAGATGTAAGCAGATGTTCATCTATAGAGTTAATTCTAGCGAAGTTCTAGCGAAGCCAAACATAAGGCATGACAACAGAATAAGCAAATAATTAAATAAAATTATGGCAAAATTTCAACTGGTTCTTTTTTACTGTTATCAAATATCGTATCAAACTATATGAATATTTATTTTAAAAAATCTGTATTGATGTACAAGCAGGTGAGTGAAAATAATGGGGAGTTTAGGAAAATATTAAAATAATCAAGATGGTCGAGAGTTGTGAATAAAAAAGAGGATCCAAATTAAATGAAAAGGCCACAACATTGAGAAAAGGCTATGTAAATAAAATAAAACTTCGAACAAAATCATGGATATAAAAATTACGATTAAAGAACAGTTAAAGTCTTTCACTTATTAAAAAAATATTAAATGTTCTAAATAGTAATGTTCTAAAATTCAATTAAAAATTTCTGGGCAAAATCAAGTTCTGAAAAGGAGATGGGGTGGTTCATAACAAGGATACATAAACATAAGTCTTAAACAAACTTTCATTGATACAAAACAATAATCATAATAATGAAACATGTTCAGCAGTGACCTGACCAATTAGATATTTATGATTGTCTGTAGAACTATATTTCCATTCAATTTGACTTCGTCAACTGATATTTATTTCGGACAACGATGGGTTACACAACCTCTAGAAAATAACTTACTCAGTTGCCAAGGTGATAGAGGATCGCCGCTTCGGCTTCTGAATGAGGCGGGCCTGGTTGCGGAGACTGATGCAAACCACCGACGGTTTTAGGCGACAGGGTTCTCCATCCACCTGCATTGGGATACTTTTCCGCGTCGCCAGCACCACCTTCCGACACTGACAGAGTCGTTCACCGTGTCCGCCCATCTGGAGAGTTGCCTAAGTATCAACAAAGGAGTGAGTCGAATTACTTCATCTTGTTTTAATTTTTAAAGTAAGTATCTTTAGATGTCTACAAAGAATGATATATTCGAAAATCCAGTATAAGTATCAATATGTAAGTATTTATGAGTCCGATAAATACATCCTTTTTTATACCTGTATATCAAAAAGTAATATAGAATGTCCATGCTAAAATGTTGCATAGCAAATTTTTACATTATATTTTCGCATCATTAATTATTCATAGTTGTATCTTCTTAACACAATCAAAACATCTAAAAGGACACGAATTATATTTTATACATGTAGCTTGATCTCTTCGAATTCCTGGGATATCTATACAATTAAAATCGATTAGAGAAATTAGTATATTTTATCATTATATATTTTACTATCTACTGTACTCTGTACCGTATAACTGGATAGATTATTTCAATAGAAAATGCTGTTATTTATAAACCTTTATTAAACATAACAAAATTCAAAAT
>JAUZND010006921.1:0-24130 GCA_034780555.1 Coelogynopora nodosa
GACTAACGAATAGTGAATTGCAACAGTCTAGACGTGAAGAGACGAATGCGTGGACAAGTGTCATAATTGACTCAGTTGGCAGATACCGAAGTAGTCCACGTAATTGTCTCAACCAGAAATAACTGGCTTTGCATATGGTAGCTATCTGTGCACGATAAGATAGTGTTTCATCAAATATGATTCCGAGATTTCTAGCCTCATGCGTGGGAATTATATTAACACCATTAAATCTGAGTGAAATATTAAGGTGATCAATGGGACGACGTGCATGTAAAATGACATTTGTTTTAGACGCATTTAATTGGAGCTTGTTCGCGACCATCCAACTATAAATAGCTTCAAGACAAAGCTCGATACGTCGAACTGATTCCTCCGATTTTTTTTAATCGAACGATAACCATATCTGTGTATCATCGGCATACAGGTGATATTCGAGGTCAAACGACGCTATGATAACTGCTAATGGTGTTGTGTAGGCTGTAAACAGTAGTGGACCCAATACACTACCCTGAGGAACACCGTAGTGGAGTATATGGGTCTTTGACGTGGAATTTCCAGCGTGAACACTAAATGATCTTTCAGTAAGATAATTTCGAACCCATTCTGCAGCGTTTCCTACGATACCAAACCAGTTTTTTAACGTCATTAGTAGTATCGTGTGATCTATTGTATCAAAGGCAGCTGACAGATCAAGGAGTACAAGTGGTACTATTAGATTGTTGTCCATACTCATCAATATGCTGTTTGATACGTGCAGAAGAGCAGTTTCAACACTATGCCGGGCCCTATACGCTGATTGATGTTGACAGTAAAGATCATTTTGTGACATGTGATCATGTAAGCGAGATGCGACAATTCGTTCTATAGTCTTACCAATAAATGGTAAGTTTGACACAGGTCTATAGTTATTCAGGATGTTTTTATCAAGAATCGACTTCTTCAATAATGGTGTTATTATAGCGCTCTTATAACGCTGTGGGAATTTGTTTTCGAAAAATGATTTATTCACAATAATAGTGATACATGGGGTTAATTCAGATAAACAAGAAAATAGAAGATGACGAGGTAGTGCATCCACACTCGATGCCTTCTTTGGTGACTGAGTCAGTAACTTACTGATTTCTTCATTATTGGTTGATCGTAGATTATCTAGAATAGCCGGGGAATAACTAGGTAGTAAGGTTCATATATTCAGTAATGGTGCATTCTGCCTTATTTTTCGAATTACCAACACGTTATATGGTTTTTGTCTTTATCAGACATTTACTATCGCAATATTTTTTAACATATTTTAGAAATCTTACTGAAAGTTTTCAAAAATCGGTGACTATTATGATATATGTTTTAATCTTATGTTGCTATACACTACTGATCTTTCATTTTGTATCTTATATTTGGCACAAACTACACGAAGTAGGTCACTTTAACTATTTCAAATTAATGTATCTATAATATTTTATTGATAAATTTATATACATGGATTCACACAGACAGAAATGCATAATGTTATAAATATCATCAGTATTTTTTAAACTTTGTTTTTTTAACTTTATTAAACAGCTTATTAATCCACTTAGAATAAAGTTATCGAATTTTTATTTTAAATTGCAGTGAATTTGGTCGTTTTTATTCAAAAGTCCAGGCAATCTGAAATATTTAAATATTAATATGTATACCATTGTTTCCATAGTCTTTTTGAGACCGGAAAAGTTCTTGAAATAGTGTTTAGTGTGATAAATTCATACTAACAAAAAAGGTTTATTTCATTCGGAGTTATACCATTTGTTTCTGAAATTTGATTATCTTTTTCTGAATTTGTTGTATGATTTTTCAAAAGAAGGTATGTAACCATTTTAGGAAAATACATGCAAATAGTATATTTTATGATTTTGTATTGTAATTGTATTTTTCATTACTAACTATTTCTTAATCTTTAGTAAAAGTTATCGTTTATTTTTCTCATATTTTACAGAATCATTTTCCTTGTTTAATTTTTACTTATTAGTAATTATAAATTTCCATCTAAAATTTAAAATGAATAGTTATCTTTCTTTAGGTGTCGTTATTGATTTATTATTTTCAAAATAAAATCAGATTTACTTTATTAACTAAATAGTCATATTTGTTCGCTACTTATTTTGTGTTTTAACGACCTCCTCACATCTTAAATATTTGTTATACAGTAATATCGTATATTTATAATATGTAACACACCAAATTTTTTTACTGTTTTAAATTTGATAATAGTAATAATAAATCTTTAATTTAAAATAGTCTCATCCATGTTTTTTCATTTTACCAACTATTCTAAACCATGTTCCCTGCATTTCAGAGTGATCTATCTAGAGAAGTTTTCATCCGGAACATTGAAATGTTTAAGACTTAACTTCTGCAGAAACATCGACGAAGACTGTCTTCTCCGGCTAGTTAAATCCTGCAAAAGGTGATTGCAATTAGTTTTTATATTTTATGAAATAATAACAAATTAAGTGAGAGATAAACGTTTGTGTCAGTAAAACATTAAGTTATTGTTTCAGCTAAATGATATCTATAAAAAACTAATGAATTGAAGGCATTTCACTGCTTTTCTGTTTTATGACTGCTTTTAAAGATTTAATATTACACACACATTTTCTGCTCTAATATTTTTCTCGTAAAATAATATACTAGTGACATCTTTAGGAAATGGCAGGTTATTTTATCAATTATAAAGTGGATTATCTAGTTAAGTCAAGAATTATATTATAATATCATCACCTGGTTGTTATCCTCTTCCCCTCTTAATTACTTATATAATTTTATTCCAGATTAGAGTCTCTGTACCTCTTCGGCATCGATACGATCCGCAATGTGGAAGCCCTGCGCGAGATTAACTCCAAACTTGTTGTCAAGCTAGATGATTAGACCAAGTACAAACGATGCAGAAGCAGCCTTCAGTGCACCAGGCTGATCATTCTTTCATTTTTCACTTCTTATAGCGTTCAGTTCTATACCACCCTCTCGTTTGACATGATGTATACATATCTTATATGGCTTATATTTTTTGTTTTGTTTTGCGTTATCGCTAGATTATTTTTATGACTTTTGCACAACAAAACACCTACATGCCGTGTATACTATTCCCACAATAAGGAAACCGCAGTTTTAACTTTGTCTGATTGGTATATGTGCCTGTTAAAATTTGTACCAGAAGGCATGTTTGCCCCCATTTCTACTGTGATATCCACACCTCCCGGTCACTCTAGATGTGTTTAATCTCATTAACTTTTCTTATGTTATAATATTATTTATCAGTGATATTCTAATGTTTCATTCATTGAAAATAAGCATATTTTTTGTGACCACACTGTGACCGTGGTTAATTCCGAATTGTTGAAGCTTCATATCTGGTCAAAACAAAAATCAGAACACTCCATTAAATATAGTTTTAAAATTATATAATAACAAAATCAGGCAGTCTTATGCATGTCAAAAACTTCAACATTTCTAGTAAACCATCAAAGAATTTACTATGACCTGTCTTAGTATCATAGCCTATGTTGCAAATCATAATAGCATCTTATTGATAAATTAGTCTAAATCCAATATTTGCAATCAATTTTATTATAAACACATTGTTAAACACAAACTTAAATCGCTATTTTCTCATGAAACGTTGTGTTGAAATTTTAAAAAATCGTCCTTTTGGTGCAATTCTCAATATATATTCCCCTGTTTTAGAATTAACATAGAGCAACAATTTATAGTAAATGCTATTTTTCAACTAATCTAGTTGTTTTTTCGGCTCTGTCGACCACCCAATGATTTACTAAATAATACAAAAAATTTGTTTTTATAATGACGATATGACTAAATAAATTTTGTCAAGATATACGAACTCGATAATACTACAATTAAATACCAAATAATTGTTTGGGATTTTTGGCACTTAAGCTGATTAAAAACTATACGTGCACTGGTTCTTTTGCCTGCTCTACTTAAATATTAGCTTGTTTTAAATTTCTCGTCAGTCAGATACCATTTTCACTTTTAAAACTTATTAATAGAGAAACTAACGGAAAATAACGTTGACTGAACTTTTTTTTGTCAAACATGTATCTAACTTCTTGGTTGTTGAGTCTATTTTCTGTGCATGGATAGGAATGACTATAGGCTATATTAATTATCTTATTTAATGTATAATTTTAAAGCGGTGTATTTTTCTCTATATTCATTATACAGTTTACGTATTGTGTCCTTTGATGGTTCCCAATGATCTTTCTTTTACTTATCAGCAATACATATTGATATATTTTTAATTAAATGGTTAATATCGCTGACTTGCTGAAATATCTTCTTCTCCCATGTACCGTGCATTCTGTATTGATTTAAAGTATGACTATAAATCAGTTTATAACTGTCTGATAAGTATATATATTATATGCGCATTAATAAATTACCACTGTTATGTGGCCTTTTCTTTAACGATCTTGGTATTGGATTAATTTTAAATAATTAATATATGTTACATCAATTAAATCGGTTTACCAAATTATAAATCTTAATGGCGTCGAGCATCTGTATAACGCTGCGGAAATATATTTAATTCATATCAGCAGTCTTTATGGATTTCATTGTATTTTTGTAATATTAACTAGCATATTTCTGCAAATGAGGTAGATTTGCAATTAAGGTTTCCGCTATCTATTAATAAAAAACTAAATGTTCTGGTTACAGTCAGCAAATAATAATACATAATCTTGCATTAGTATATATTTTTTATTTGATTAAAAATATTCTTCTAAATATGTAACAAATCAAATTTTTTGAAATATTACATTCATCCATATTAGAAAGTGTTATAAAGTGACTAAATTATTCTATGTTGTTTCTTTCGCGCTATGACACATACAAGGAAAAAACTTACAGGTTTATAATCATTTCCATATATGTAATTATAGGACTTACTCAAATAGTAAATCTTATATTTTAAAAAGCACAAGTTTATACTTCCATAAAGCTAAAACCGATGTTTTCATGGACAATACCATTATTTAGAAACCTGCACAAAAATCAATTCTAAAGATACTGCATATATACAAACTTACATCACTTTTTATAACAAATGAATGTAGATTATATGAGTCATTCCATCTAGGATTTCACCACCTGAAAAGTTTTCAAAAACGCGAATTTTTAAAATAATTGAACCATGTATAATAAATAAATATTCTAAATCCTTAAAAGTCTAGAAATCAAATAACAGGCCTATTTTGTTTTGTAAAAACCACGGATTTAACCTAAATAAAATATTTCTTAGAAATATAGCCTTACATTGTATGTGTAATTTTTTCAACTTATTAAAAAATATCTCTGTGTTGAAACACCCCGTGCCAAAAGTAACCGAAACTTAAAAGTAAATAAATGAAGGTAGGCCTATATAAAAAATTATGATATTTAACAATTATTATTTATTAATAAATATGACTTATAGGTAAATTAATTGTTATTATGTGGAGAATGATTTAATATAAATTTTTAAATATGCTACAGCTATGTAACTAACCATGTTATGTATGAGTTATAGTTTCAACATATATAATGCTTGCAACCTGTATTACAACTGATTTACCTCTTTCTTAATTAAACAACTGTCTATTTAGCAAATTTTTTTTATAAATCTATATCTCATTGTTACGATATTTTACAATGGGTTGGAAGATGTTTTCCTAAATTTTATTTGCATGATGGTATACATCAATTTTAATAAGACGGAACTGATCATTATTCCAAAAAAGTTGGCGATCAATTGTCATGGTCATTAGATTAGACGCTACGAAATTGGTGCTTTTTGAGTTATAAATATAACAATACATGTATATAGTACCTTTTAAAACTATTAAATAAATATGTTAATTAATAATATAAATTACATACATATAAAAGTTTTTTTATTTCCGTAGCATTTAAATTTTTTTATTAAATAACATATTTAGAAAATATTCAATATATTGTATAGTCTGTGGGGCTACTCTTAATGAAACTGATGTAGTAGAGATTATACCATGCATACAGTATCGTTTATTATATAACAAATATATAATGTTGTTTTAATTTTTTTATAGTGAAAATTTTATATATTTTACTTTTTGTTTTAGTCAGTTCTAATGAAATTATTAGTGTAAAATAAAAAATATTTCTCTTTGATACAGTTTTCGTTTCAAAGATGTATACGGGAATAAATTAAAACAATAATTTTGTAAACTATATATATAATTAATTATATAATTAATAAATTATAATGATCGAAACAATAATTGTTTATTATATATTGTTTTTGTAGCATATCTGTGATTAATTTAAATATTTTAAATTAATTTATTTTGAAATTAAAATTTTGTATTATTTACTGCCGTGTGAAAATATATTTTGTTTTATGTAAGGATTCACTATTGATAATCTGGTAAACATACTATATTAATCCCTACTGAATCTTAAATTTTTTGCTTAATAAAACTTCTCAGTATATCGTTTAGCCATCAATTTGTGATATAAATTTATTATTAATTATTCATGACATCATATACATGCATGCTGTACAAAATACTAAAAAACTGAAAATTTAACTATTCCAATATTAGGTAGTATATATTTTGTTATTAAAAAGGCTGTTGACAGTGAACAGATGTGTATTTGAGTATCCTTGACATATTACTTTTGCTATATTCTTCTGGTTCACAAGGCTTTATTGACAATAAATTCAGATAGAAATTACAGATTATTACTAAATAATTAATTTCATTCCGATTAGCACTGGCACTGCCAATTATAGTGGCTTGGTATAAGCCAAAAGGGGGCTCATATTAAGCCATTACAGCCATTTCTAAATTTTGCCTAATAAAACACATTATACTATAGTATTATTTTATAATATACTATATAGATAGTCATTTTACTTTTAGGTTATTATTTATGGTTATTCATATTTCCCAAACTAGCCAGAAAGGATGAACTATAATCTAGAATAAACATCAAACTAGTTGCAACAAATTATATCAAACTAACTGGAATAATAAGTATATTATAATATACCCTAAGGCTAAGGAATATTTACACAACAACTTAGCCATAAATATTATTATTGCTTTAAACTTCATCAATGACAATGTCAATGTCATATATTAATTTTTAACAAAATAACAATTTTGAAATTCCAGAAGTATACAGCAGTCAGCATCAGCTGCAACTTTTTTATTTATAAAAAGATATCCTAAAACTATAAACTATGTCTATATAACTTGAATAATAAGTATAATACCCTAATGAATACTTGTTTAAAAAATTAGCCATATATATTGCTTTAACCTTTTTCCTATGAGTATGGTTATCTCAGCATTTGAAATATAATTTTATGTCATGGTTACTGGTACACTGCAAAAACTAAGACATAAACTGTATTCTATATCACATAACCTTTATGCTTGCATATCTCCAACTCTGAGACATTCTTTTTATATGCAGTTAAATACATTTATAAAAATATATTTTATCAAAATCTATGACTATGTCTATGTATATGTAAAATCATTTAAGCTAGCTGTTGGGCTTATAATAAATATCTTATTTACATAACTGCTCCCACTATATAATATTAATATAAGCTTAGATTACAAAAAAATTCACAAGTATATTATGTGTGTTTTCAACTTGTGCTATTTATTGTCTTTCAATTTATTTATTTATTATATTGCCTAATTGTAATCAATTAATTATTTATAGTTATTAATATTAATATTTATTATAGCTATACAATATATTTTTTATCCTAAATTGTATGCTATAATTATATCCATTGTTTATCAGTTTTATCATTATTAAACCATTTTTTAAATAAGTGCATTATATTTTTATTTTATAAATTATTATTATGTTATCAGGTCTATTGTTTCTTTATATTCCGATATATAATAATAAATTTTATTTCTTATATCTATATTAATGTTTGACAGTAAAATTTGTATAATATTAAGTATTCTAAATACTATATTATGCTCATTAGCTATACTATAGACCCTGAATGGGAAGAGGTATTTTCTGATACATATAAAAGACTAAACCAATGAATATCCTTTCTTATTTTACAATAATAATTTAGGCCTATGTAATTATCCATGAAGACAACTTGCATCAAGGGACTGAACTATATGTATTGAAGTTATATTATTGACCATTTATTATTCAAAACAGTAATTTGATTAGAACTTCTAATCTAACACATAGAAATAAATAAATGGTCAATCAAGATACAAGATTTTACATCTGCAAAAAAATAATTTTATTAATTTAGGACACAACTCCTATATACTTATAGAACTATTTATAAAACAATCTACATTTGTTTATATACATGTCTATGTATCTTACTAAATTGCTCCAATTAGTATGAAACAAAATTAATTTAGGCTATAATTCTAGTATAACCAACATGTCATTTGTATTGCAATACTGAATACAATTGTCACCTGTGTTTGAAATATACAAGGATCCCAATATTGTTTATCTCAAATGTTTTAACTTTTAGTTGATTGTATTTTTGGAACATGAATATTATATACCAATAACTTTCCTATTATTCAATTTCACTGTAGTTATTTTGTAAACAGTACAAAAAACCTAGGTATAGTATTTTTCATTCCAATGTTTTGGTAATATAATAATTTACAGTGATGACCCATTTTGGATTTGTTTGGTAATTGTTTATTTTGTATTTTATGTGATTGGTGGCCTCTTTATATATTTTCAGATTTTTGTTGCATCATAGAACAAACATGGGTGCAGATGACCCATTATTGTTGACCATTTATAGGCAATAAATATATGTACTCTAGAAATTCAACAGCTTGTTATATATATCATTGGATATATGTTAAAGGAAAAATGTAGTGCTCATGTATAATGATGTGTCATTTAGTAAATATATAATATTTCAACATAAAATAATCTTCACAATAGTATAATAAAGTAACTATGTAATCTTCACACTTTTTTAAGTACACATACATATATTTGAACCAAACATATTCATTCTAAAATTTAGAATTAACTACACAAATAAAACAAGTCAAAAAATAAATATAAAATTATTCTATATCTTTCATAAAATGAGCATATTATCATTATTTATGACACATTTTAGTTAGATATAACTATATACCTAATTGATCATTCTGGCTATCTAACCAACCTAAACATGACTAATTTATAAGAAAAATTAGTAATTAAACCAATAATATAAAAGCATAATAAATGTCACACATAGCAAGCTATAAAATATGTCACTACTGATTATGAACTGGCCACTACTGCATTACAAATAATTATTATTAGCTAATAAGATTAAGGTAAATTTAAAACTACTATATTTAGATGGTTTAATTTAACCAATTTCACTAGCTGTTTTGCACACCATGAAATTAAGATGGCAAAGACGTTAAAAGGTTAAACTTAGGAAATAATTTAATTTATATTGATTAAAAAAATTAGGATATATACATTGCAGTTAATTGGGGATTTCAAACAGTTATTTTTAGTAAAAATAAATAATAATTGATATATGATTAACATTTTCTCAAGTTTAAAGCCATCTATGCCATGGCTAAATTTTTTTCAGAATTATTCTTTAGGGTATTATACTTATTATTCCAGTTAGTTCAGGATATATTATTTATAAAAAAAAAGTTTCAGGTAGTTCAGGAATTTCAAATAGTTATTTTTAATAAAAAATTGATATTAATTGATACAACAATTAACAATTTCTTAAGTTTAAAGCAATATCTTTATAATATAATATATTCTTTAGGGTATTATATATACTTATTTTTTCACTTAGTTTGGGATATATTTTTATAAATTAAAATGTTGCAATTAGTTCAGTTTTTATTCCTGCTAGTTTATGGAAATACAAATAATCCCATTTTAGCCATATCTTATCAGTAGCTCATTTTGGCTAAGGTCACTAACTTAGCCAACTTAACCACTGGTTGAGTTAGGTGAATTAGCCACTGCCCTAGTACTGGTTAAATTAGCCATTTTATCCATGATAACCACATAGTTTGTTACTTAAATTAGCTGTTTTAGTCAAATAATATTTATTTTGCTAGTTAATTTATTGATAGAGAAAGTATTTGCAATTATAGTAAACATTTGTAAAACACAGGGTTGCCATAGATACTTGAAATTCAAATATATACTTGAATTTTTTAGATATTAGGAAAAATATACTTTATTTATTATGATTGTTTTATAATATACTTCAATTTTATCAATATATAAGGATACTGATATATATCTGATATGCCTTTAAATGTATTTTAAGGTATAATAACCACTAAAATTTAGGATCTGCCTGATTTATAAGCTATGCTGCTCTCGTAGCGATGAGTGGCGGATGTTGTTGGTGCTTGAATATACTTTACTTTTTTTATTTGAAAAACAAGTCCACCATGAAAACAAATATTAAAAAATACTTGATGTTGACAATGTGAATTATAGTGCAATTATCTATAAAAGTTAAAAGGAATAATTAAGTGTATTTTTTACTAAAAACTATTACAATACACATATAATATGTAATACATAATATTATATATATATATCAGTACAACAATTCCTTTTACATTCCCTTTCTTAGATGATTGTTAGACTTATATTTAAATCAACATATGTAATAAGGTAATTATATAGTATACAATAATAACTAACAGTACATGTCATATGAATATATATTGATATTTATTCATAATGACTAATCTTATATTACTTTTTTTACAAAATTACACTATAAAAAAGAATAATAGTCAGGAAATGCTGTATAAAACAAACTAACAAAGTTTACAATTAATTTATAAAATAAATCTGTAGTTACAAAAATATTATAAAATAATAATAAGTAATGACAATAACAGAGCTAATGCTAATCAGATATGGCAAAATATAACAATCAATTATACAACAACCATCAATATAACACAAAAGAAGCAAATTGGGAAGAGAGAGTTATGATCAGATATTTAGATATTGATCAGAATACAATTTCTGCCTTTGCAGCCATTCTTTAAATGATCCATATATTTGATTGCTAGAGACTCTAAAGCCAGTATCTTAAAATAATTCAGTCAATAATCTAGGATAGATTATTTAAAAGGTCACATGGTCATTGTGGGTACATATGTTGGTAAACAAAGGATGAGTTAATGTTGTTATGTTCCAAAATTATATTCCTGATAAGCCAGTATAAACAGTTTCATACTTTGAGCAGGTTATCTTGAATACCACTCCTTTCTTAAAGCAGTTTCATTGTTTCTTCTTTTTTAAATTAATTTTTAAAAGACAAATAAAACCAAATTTAAATGACTGTACACTAAAAATAGGAAATGGCTAAACTAGCCACATGTGGCTAACATAACCATATATGGCTAAAATAGCCAGGTGGCTAAAATGGCAGAAATAGCTTAATTTATCAATGGCTGAATAAGCTGCTTATGGCTTATATTCAGTCACTAAAATTTTTAGTTTTGATGCTAATATATAATTAACTGAAATTAATAAATAATGTATAATATTTAAACTTATATCTATATTTTTAAAATATTTTATATAATACATTTATATATTTTTAAATATTTAAAAGATAATCTTTTACATATAATAACAACTAATAATTAATTATAATCTTTACAGGCACAGCAGATATAACTGCAAATTCAATTACAAGTAGAACAGATTCAACAGCCAATTGGCAATTGAATTAGAAGTATTAAGTTGAATTTACAGTTAAATATACAATCATCACTTTAATCTTAGATTTAACTATAAATTCATTTTATAATTTGATTACTAGTACCATACAGATTTAACCACATGTAGATTCAGCTGCAGATTGAAACTCAGTTTCAACTATTAATTCAATCTGTTTTTTTCCAATTACCAAATTCTATGTACATAAAAATTGCTTGAATCGTAATTTTTAAAATTTATGATTGAATTAGTAGTTAAATTTATAGTTGGATCTGATATTTAATTTACAGTTAAATCTATGATTGAATTAGCAGTTAAATTTGACATTGTCATTAAAAAACACATTTCATATTATCAGGTTTTATCCCAGCTATTTATAATCAGTATCATGTTTTATCTATAAAAATAAATAACATTAATTCTCTATTTTATTAAATTTAGTAGTAATAATTGAGTAATTTTTCATGTATATGGCATATATAACAAAGTTTAAAATGTATTTTAACTAACAAATTTAAATTACAAAATGCTACCACTTTACAGAATATATTTATTATTTATACTTATTTAACCATACAGTATTAATTAGTTAAAATAAACAAATATGATATATCACATAAATATAGTAATATAATAAATAATACAACAATTTATTTTAGTAATTTACATAATAATTTTACATATATTCATTAATTTTTTAAAATATATTTTATGTCTTATTAAAACTATTTTATCTAAATATACTATGATGAATGAATAATATTAATAATCTGTTATTATTAACTGTGACTTATTATCTTATAAGGTTTTGTTCCATTAATGTTTATTATATAAATTAAGAAAAACGTATTTAATACAATATTTTATGTAGTTCTTATATATTAAGTACATAGCATATTTAGTACCACAATACAAACAGCTTGTTTACATGAACAAATTAATTATTACAGCAAGTTCATGTAAATAAACAAATTAATTCTGTAGATGGGCAAATATTTTGTATGTTTTGATTTGTTAGTTTGAATATATATATATGCTCTGTATGAAAAATTGCCAATAATTTTAATCAACATTAAAAAAGGCTTTAAAATCTTTTAGGTTTTACTAAACATACACTTTTATCTGAAATAATATTACTTATATTTTTTATATATTATTATATATATATATATCAGTTTAAAATAATGTATTTATGATATTATTTATCTGTTAAAAAGGAATGTTTATATTATTATTTAAGTACATACTATTATTAAATGAAAAATTTACAATACACACATTTATTTTATTTTCAAATATACTTTTAAACCTAAATAGATTATATTTTTATTTAAGTTCAAATTGATTTTTCATAATAGAAAATTTTAATATTATAAAGATATCTGGTTTTGTCTGTCTCATAAATGCCATTTAGTTTTGGAATTATATTTAGCTTACTATTGTTATTACATGAGTAATCATTTCACCTTTTAAAATTTGGCTCTCATTGTGGGCAGTACCTTGCCATGAGTGTCTAAAATGCCCAATTGTGCTGTAAATTTTGTTGCTGGGAGACTGACATTGTTTATATTTCATTATGTAAACGCTCCAAATAATAATTAATATTTATAATTACAAATTTGCATGTGGGAGTCACCTCCATATTCTTCTTCCTCTAAGAATATTCTCCTGGGGTCTTTTTCTATAACTGTGCTTTTGCAAAATTTTAATGGGGAGCATGATAGACCTGGAAAAAGCTTAGGAGGTTGGCAACTGCCCTCACTATAAGATTCCTGAACTAATATTATTTAAATGCTTATTTTATGTAACACATGTAACCAATTGGGAAATAGAAATAGTCTCAGTTACATTAAATTTTTGGTAATTTTCCTATTGTATAACATTTATTATTTTACTATTAGTTTAAAATAAATAATGTTTTTTTGAAGAACGTTTTATTTATCTGTAATTTGAATATAACTGTAACATTGAAATAACATTTTAAAAGTATTATAATAATCACCTTGAATTCTATGGTATCAATTTATAAATATATCACATTTAGTCACCAAAATGTTTTATTATTAGTTATATAATATTAGTTAATATACAGCCATATTATGTAAATATTACAATTAGGCCTTATTTTATAGATTTTTAGACTATCCACCAATTAAAAATATAAAATGTATTTTAAGGGACAGTATATTTATTTAAAATATTTTAAAAAATATATTTTTTGTTGTAAAATACAAATATATTTTTAGATATGTAGTCACATTCAAACAATATTCTATTATGTCACAAACAACACTCTTTTATGTCACAAACAACATTCTATTATGTTGTTTAATTACACTTAATATTATATATATTTAAAAGTAATACAGTAGTGAAATTGATTACAGAACTTTTAGTGTAGTTTCAAATTAAAATTGACATATGTAAATTTTTAAGAATGTAAAGTACTTTATATCAGAGACATAGGAATAATAACTAGACATGAAAACTGAAATGAAACTATCATGCACTGTATGATTACTTATCTTTATGCCTATCATTTCACATAAGTAAAACAGGATTGCATTGCATAAAAATAGTTAAGTCCCTTTTACAGTACATTATTTTCTTGTTAAGATAATGTATTATATGTCTGCTCTAATCAGGTCAAATTACCTATACATAATAAATATAGCACATATTTAATAGTTATTCATGATTTTTTTGTCATTTTTTTTCTAATTTGATAAATAAATATGATTTTCTTTTTTAAAACTATTTTTAATTTAATTAATATTTTAATTCTTTTTCGTAATAATTTAGACATTAGGCTATATGTCCCAATCTGCTGGGAAAATATTGTTTTACCTTATTTTAGTAAATGATCATTCCATGAAAATATTGTTGAATTTATCTTTATGAGTAAATTATTAAACTTATCACCTTATCTTAAAAAATACCATTTAGGTATTCCATTTACCCATTGTTTGTATTATATTTAAAGCCATTTGTTTATTCCATTATAAAAAAAAATGCCAAAATCATTAAAAGCACACTATTTGTATGAAAAATATTGCACTTTTATGAGCAATTTTATTCAACTATAAACGTTGAATAAAAAACTATATTACGGTAAACAACTTGATATAAAAAGTATATTTTCTTTGATTTAAATTTCCTTATTTTAGGAATGAAAACAAAAGGTAAACATCGTGGTCGACCAGTCACTCCTTTCATCTTATCATCTTATGTTGAATTGGAAGATGTTGACATAAAGAAAGATTTACCATTTTTACAGTCTGGTATGTTATATTATTTCATTAAATTAGTGTTTTTTCATTTGCATTGTTTCTGATCTATAAGTATTAAATTATCATAAATATTGGAAACTACTACCTTGTTTTTCATTCATTTAGTTCATTTCATTCAGTTATTATCAAAAATATATGAAGTTTTTATAATTTGATTATCTTGTATTTTATAATTGCAGTTGTGGACATAGATGAAATCCAATTATCGATTCTGGATAGGCTGCAGTTTGACATAGAGAAGCTAATTGGCAATGTTTTTCATCATTCCTTACATATGATTGCCACAATCAAACGCAAACCTGTCCAGGAACATCTCTGTACCTTTTGCTTAAAAGATGAAACAGAGAAAAGTTTATCAGTGAAAGCTAATCCTGAAAAGCCCTTAACGCTAATTTTTTCACAGAAAAGGTCTTCAAAATTGGATAAGGGTAAATTACCACATGGTCAGCCGCCATATGCTATATCAAACTCCACTCCTGTTTCGCTAACCAATGGAAATGTATCACCGGGAAAAA
The DNA here is from genome assembly GCA_034780555.1 of Coelogynopora nodosa. Lineage (NCBI taxonomy): Eukaryota > Metazoa > Platyhelminthes > Proseriata > Coelogynoporidae > Coelogynopora > Coelogynopora nodosa. Next base: position 15,581 of record JAUZND010006921.1, read on the forward strand.
TGTCTGTTGCTTGGACTAATGGCCACCGATCTAGCCGTCAAAATAGTAAAAAGGTGACTTAATTTATATAGTTTCAATAGAATAATCTTAAACGTTATACTTATCTTAAACAAATATTAGTCAGATATTGTCAAAAACAAATTATACCAAGGTTATAGAAATATAACATTAAACCTATAAAATAATATTAGCTAGCTAACTTGAACATTAATCAATGGTTGATATTTTGGCCCCTAAATTATAAATCAAAGTTATAAATTGTTTTTCGTCAGTTTATTTAATATTTTTCATATTCCGTTTCAAATATTATTCACTGTGAGCATGTAACTCTACTTATTAGTAATATACAATAGTGTACCATAAATAATAAATATATGTTCATTATCGGTTTTTCAATAATGGAATTTAGATAATAATTTATGTTTTTTGAAATTTGATTTGATTGTTTTATTTGTTATGGAATGATTTTTCGGTAGTATACAATGTTGCTCTAAAATTTTGTTAACTGATATAATAGTTTTGTGAAAATTAATAACTACATTATTGTTCATATTATATTACTTATAATTTCGTTAACTAGTTTTAATTAATTTCACTTCTCATATTGCATAATAATTTAAGAAGTATAACGTTTGAAGGAGGTACACGAGGTTGGAAGTGTTATGTTAAATTTATTTGCCTCATCTATTTTTGAACACTGGTCATAGGTCATATTGTCCACTGAGTGGATTAAAAACGACTCACTGAACAGGAATAGCTGCATTTGATTTCTTTATAGGCTGACCTATCGTGCAAAATATATACATTAATTCATTAACACTATCGTATGGTAAAATACTTATATTCTATATTAATTATTGGGATTTAAATTATGAAATACTGGTTAGAAGTACTTGCAGCAATAAAACTAAAGAAAATTCAACATTGTTTTTCATTAGTTGCTTTATCCACCAATCATGGTTGACCATTTTAGTTGTTATAACTAGTAGTCAGTCATTCGATCCTCTTAGTCTACGTACATCATGATTTAAGTGCGGACATATTATATTGCTAGTCTCATTGGTCTGATTTTCGTCAATATTTATTACTTGCAGCGAAAATTGGAACTAACTGTTAATGGAGGCGATTGTGACGGTTCACAGGGGCATGAGGATCCACTACAAAATCCAAAAGTATTGTAAGTGTTGAATACGTTATTTCCTCGTTCCATTGTAAAATGTTCATACATTTTATTACAAATTATTTGATGATAAAACAATTCAAGCCAATAATTTATTCGATATTTTTTAAACATATAAAATACACACATTTCTGGAACAATCATAAAATTAATTATTTTCAAATAATTTTATATGTTGCTGAATATAATAATTTACTATAATATTTATATATTGAATTAAAATATTATAAAGTGTAATAAATAGTTGTTTAATTTTGAGGACATTCTTTGTTACTTTTTTTGTAAATTTTTATAATTCTGCTGATATTATTAGTTATGTTTGTTATATAGTTTTTTTATCATTTAGTAGGTTATATTCTATTGTATTATGTTTATATTATCTGATTATATATAATACTGTAATAAAAAAAAATTCTCTAGAATTTAGTCAAATTTATTCCTAACAATTCGTTCCTTATATAATTAGATTCGTTATAATTATTCAAATAATTGTAATCGTTTTCACTGTTATATAGTAAGTTGATGTATACCTAGTCTAATGTTATTGCTTTTCAGAATTGTATAACAAACGATCAATAAAAACTGTTAACCACGAGTAACTAATTTTTTAATTGCTTATACTTAATCCAATCATAATTTTTAATACGTATTTAGTACTTATATACACATTTACATACATCAATACTTGATTATAAATTTGTCTTAAAAGTTTGCGCAATCATAACAATTTGTGCATTTTAATGCAAGTTTTATATTATTAACAATATTTTATTTTGAAAGCCAACTTTTTAGATCACTTAATCACCTTTGAATAATACAGTGTATTACACTATATTTAGTTTACGATTAACATTACTGTTGACATTTTATATTATTAACTGTGTTCTGGCGAATCTATTACGTACTTAATTGTATTATATCTCGTATTAACCCCTAAAATTCTCTTAAATGTTATTATTCCATGTTACACATATACCATTCCAGCAACGTAAATAATATGTGAAACTTTAATATATTTGTTCCGTGACCTTAGATACGTCAAATTCATAGTTTTTCAGTGACCAAGAGTTTTTAGAAGATAGTAGTAACGAAGTGTCTAAATATATATATTTTTAATTCGTATTTTCAAATTTATATTCTGTGTGATTAAGATGATTAACACTAGAAGAACCCCTTGTGATGTCAAATTGGTACTTTTTATTTGAATGTTTATTGCTCAAAGTCTACTAAGGCTATCACTTTAAAAAAAATTCAGAACCTATATTCTTTTTAATACATTTTTGATTCCATTTATTTTATAACTTTATGTAGATCTGTATTACAATTTTATCTAATACATTATTTAGATGAGTTAAAAGTTTTTTTAAATATTTAAAAAAAAGTTTTAGGGAGACTAGGCCAGGGAACCTGATGAGAGCTGAATAGCTCGAAACCAGTAGTGCTCTGTCTCTCTGCTGTCTGTACAGGCTCTGCGCTTAGTGCTTACTTACTATGTGTCAAAAAGTATTTGAACATTTTAGGTTAACATTTTATTTACCACATATCTTTGCATAATTTCTGCTAAATTATATTTTGCGCTTATTAATAACTATTTTGATGTACTAAATTATCAAAATTGGCTAAAAACAGTTTTTCAAATTTTTTCCCCCCATTTTGTCTTTAAATATAGAGCTAAGCGTCTTATTTGAGAATAAAATGACATATTTAAAATCACCTTAAAAACCACACCATATTGTACAACATTTATTTAGAATAGGTTAAATGCTGGTGAACCAATGTGACCCCTACTCCGGACATATAGACTTTCAAAGTGAGCCTGGTACTGCTAGGGTTAAATTACACTCCTCGATTATAAATTATATTGACAAATTCACATGCATTAATATTAAGGTATTTTAACCATTTTACCGTTTTTTGTGGATAAATAAAAATGAAAATCGTTATGCTAAGATGTCCATTAAGGCGGTTCTATATTAAGACCCAAGCAATAATAATGAATGAATGCACGTTTAGTCCAGTCATAAGTCTGTAATTCACTATTCTTATCGTTATAACATTATCACAGTTGTATTTAATTAATTATGATGTTGATAGAATATAATAATAATGTACTCCTGGAAAATCGTTAGGTAATAACTCAGCGCTATCAAAACAAATTTGCCTCAACTGCCGCTTTGCTCGCACTGTATCAAGGTATGCTGTCCCCAACAAGTTTTGGGCCCTTATGGAGCCCTTCTGTGCCGAGATCACCGACGAGCAGACCAAAACCCTGGAGGACCTGATAAAGGTATACGATGATGACGCCAGCTACTACAGAATCCCGCCGCTGGGCAACGATCACCACCTGCGCGGCTGTAGTGAATTGAAGCAGGAACCGGTGGAGAATGGACATCCGGGTGAGTGCTTGAATGAAAGTTTTTATTCGTTGGAATTGTTTAATATTTGTAAGTCGAAATCTAATTCAATATGCACTGGAAAATCTATTAATATTAATTATAACAGATGTTAAAACGACTTCGTGATATAACTTCAAAGAACTTTCATTTTCAAATGATTTTGAAAAGAAAGGCTTTTAAAAAAAATATTTTATCACAAGTGTAGTTTAATTTAATCAATGAATATAGGCCTATATAATTTATTCCTGTATATAATAAAGTATTTAGGCATATTATTATATCTCCGAGAAGGGCCTTAGTGCCGAAAGCTAAGACAATTAATGCTTATACTAATTTATTTTTGCTTATTAAAAAAATACTGGAGAGAGTATATATAATTACGTTAAATTTTAATATACACATTTAGTTATTGAAATGCTCATTAACATTTTTATTTGAAATATATATTACCAACCACAGAGTTATTATTATCTGTTCAAATTTTTTATGTAGTAAAATATAGCTTTGTTTTTTAATTATGAAATGAATTATTAGTAAAAACTTAAATGTCGAAGTTATAAAGAAAATTATGAGAGAGCAAACATTTTTTTCTTTTACATTATGTTGGAAGAGGTTTTTGAAACTTTTTATTAAAGTAGTAAGCGGTGCGCATTTTGTCGCGTATTTTTCAAATGATTCCTGAGAATCGGACATCTACATCCAAATTTGTAATTCTGGTACACGGTCATATGTGGGAATGCCTAAAATTTTTTCCTCAACTTTTAAACACCAGATACATTTGCTAACTCTGCTACCTCTTACACACTTCTGCCGAGATTTACAAAGTCCTCTACTTAATAATAGACAATAATAAATATAAAATACTTGCCTCAATACAGTGCATTGTTTTGGTAATTTTTTAAATCGTATAAGTTTATTGTTGCGATTAAAGTTTGGTTATTAATGATATAATTTTGTTTAATTTCGTATTAATTTTATAATGATTTGTACTTTGTCATTTTTCAAGTTTAAAACGATAAAACTTCGGTTTTATCGTTTTATTGCTACAGGCTATACATTGTCATCCAACTGAGTATGATAAAGTTAATCACACTCGTAAACTAACTGTAGTGGATATTACAGTACTACCAAACATTCCCGTACTTGAACGTGTTATTGAGATTGTGGTCTTCATCATCAAGGGGATAATTATGAAATAATTATGCACTGCATAATTAGTTCTACATTATCCCGGAACTAACTTAACAGACATGCAGCGCAGAAAAGAAAACACGTTTTCAGACTCCAATAGGTTGAACTATCTCGATTAGATAAACTCGGTTTGATTATGTTGCAAACTTGTTTCGGCTTAAACAAACGTCACGTTAGAGAATCTCATTCAAGTTTTAGAAGGGTCGTTTTGACCTGCAGAATGTTATGTTTCTGCTTCATAAAAACTATAATTTTGTACTATTGATTTTTGTTTCGACAGTATTTTAAATGTGTATATTTAAAAATAGCTCAATTAATAGATTTTCTGTTTGGTCAAAATAATATTTGTTTACCATTCTGGGAATTCTTTGTTGCTTTATTCATAAATCTGAAGTCTCTCTCCCTAATAATGTTTTTATGACTTATATGTATTATATGTGAAGCTTAGTCTGGTTTACTGAAAATATGCTATACTTTTACATCATAACATTTTTTTAAATATGTTTTTTTTGTGGAAATTAAATGTTTTCTTTATATACTATGGCCTTAAATTTAATGGAGTTTAAGATCTTCGTTGATTTGACAGTATTTGACTACTTAGAATAATAGTAACATAATATACACCCCACAATTTTGTTTAAAAAAATGTGATGTTCAAATAGAAATTTATAACTAACTAATCGTCGTTACTATATAAAAATGTAATGATCTAAAATTATATAAATAAATTCAAATAAAACACAATTACAACATGTTGATTGACACTTAACATATCCTGATCAAGTTCATTGTATTCTCTGATCGCCTTTGTAATTCTATTGCTTGCATGAATTAATGTGCATGTTATTATTATTTAGATAAATTGCAACCACTACTGATATCGATAAACAGCTGCAAAGTTCGCATTATATTTATGTAATGTCCTGTCATGATTAAGCAAATGATTAACCTTTATCTTTTAATGATAAATTTTGTTTCATTTATTAGTGAATTTCTTATTAATTAAGATTAAAGGTTATGGTTTGTACTCTTGATATTACCATGCACATGTTTAATAGTTATATTGCTTCTGATTCGAATAGTTATCAGTTTATTATTGATCTAACCATGTAAATTATATAAATTCACCTAAATAATGAATATTTTGATAATATTTATAGTTGATTTAATCAAATAACTTTGATCATTTCCTCTTATTTTTGGATCTTTTGAGCAAGATGGTTGAGATTGAGCATTAATTCAGTTCTATGTGGTAGAATTAACCATTTTTCAAGCTCTGATCGATTTATTTATTATTTACATAGGTACCTTTAAGTTTTTCACGTGTAGTGAAAAACAACAGGATTTTGTATACTGGGAATGGATATCCCTGATCTGCTGGAAATTTGATATCAAAAATGTATTTATTACATATACATGAGTTTGAAATGCCTAGATTGCATAGATAGCACAGCTATCCAAGAAAATTGTACAGTCATGTGCTAGTTTTGGTGAGGATGGTAATAGTGCATGTCGTTGTAATTGATAGCTGTTGCAGTAAAAACGACTAGATTTTAGAAACTGTGACCGATAATAAAAATATATTATTAGTAGGTTTCTGCGTCGTGCCTACACGTATTAAAAAGCATCATTTATAATATAGTTTTCTAACCATGTAAATATCTACAAAAATTGAAAATATATTTTGTAAACCTATATCGATAAACTGTATTTCGATATAAACTGTTGGCGTTATTAGTTAATTATTAACAACGTCTCAAATTTATATTATATACTTAACTACTTTTCTATTGCTTTTATGTTATGTTTGGGAATGGGATGGCCGAGTGGTTAAGACGCTGGTTTGCGGATGCCAAGGGTGTTATCTCGGAGCAGGTTCGAGCTCGCCCTTGGACTCTCCTGTTCCTGGCTAGCAGCTGTGCTAGTCGATAGTTAGCGACCCTTAATGGGTTCGTTTGGTATGAAAAAAAATGTGAGAAAATGGTATGAAAAATGTGAGTGACCGTGACTCTGTAAGAGTCATTAGTGAAGTGGGCGCGCTTCATAAACTACTCACTCCTCCAGAATCAGGGCCCTTAACCGACATTGATATTACTTGAATTGTCGTTAAATAAATATTATTATTATATATAAACTCACTGTTCATCACTTGAATTGGATACCAACCGATTCATAACTACAACAGCATAGGCACTGCTCAGTTCACATGATGTTCTCAACATGTTATCATTTGAAACACGGAAACTATGATTCAAAAAATGACCAAATGTTCAATGCGTTATAAATACAACTGCTAGTAATTGATTATAATGACTATTATTAGTATTATTATGAATTAAACAAATTAAATTTGATGAATACAATATGTTGAATATAATAAAAGTATTATTTTGTTACAACATTTTTAATCAGAATATATTAACATTTTATTAGTCAAATAACATGATAAAATATTAACTTTTAACAATAATTATAATAAAAATCAACTACCGTTTTCAATATGAGCCAAACCGAAATATGTGTACGCCTCTAAATATTTACAGAGCGCACAAAAAACGAAAAGCGCCAATATCAGATTTCCTGACTTCATTGTAATAAAAATATTTTACGTCGGCGAATGTTCTTCGAGAAACAGAGGATATATATATATATTATAGGAATAACCTAGACCATACTGTCAATATCAATTAATTGAAATAGTCCGCGCAAATAGGGGCAAATATTTGAAAAGTAATTCGCTACCTAATAATTGCCATTCTGAGTAATCAGAGTAAACATTTGTCCAATAATTTCGACATCGTTTGTTGAATGTATATTCCGTTGTATATTTGTGAAAATCTTAAATATTTTCAAATATGTAAGAGGAAACCAATATACATACATTCGCTATAACAAAAATTATTTTGAAGCTTTATAAAATCCAATCTACACAACATATTATGTTGATCATACTTTACAGGTAGAATAACTGTTTTACTCTAACTTTGTGTGCTTTCTATTTACTTATCAATATTTTTATGGATGTTTGCAAACAAAATTGACAATTTATAGTTCTTATATTATTACATGAAGAACCGTTTCCCTCCACCTTATGTACGTACGGGCTTTGTTTTACTTTTCATGTGCCAACTAAAACAGATATGATACTTTTAATAAGGTTTTTATTAGCACAAATCTTTTATTTATAGTTTTTTCAATAATTTATATTGAATGTGTTTTGCATAATGACATTTTTTTGAAAACAAATATGCGTTAGATATAGAGATATGCTCCATGAACTTTAGTATAATATATTGTAAGAATATTTTCTGACACCATAAATGCATTGTTTCTCGGTGTTGGTTATTCGTTTTTTATTGCTAATATTTTGTAGTATTCATTATGTAAATATATTTAAATTAATTATTTTATATGAAGTTATAGGGAAATATCAGTTAAAAACTTTTATTAAATCATCGACTTTTTTGTAGGGGTACCTTTGATTTGCAATTCTTTGATCCGCTGCAGTTCCGCTCTATCAAGTGGAATATTAATCTCACAGATAACACCCCTATATATATTACTTGCAAAAATTTAATAGGTACTCAATAAGAAATTTAGTATGATTGAAACAGGTCTCTTCATTAATAAGGAAATGGTATCATAAATTCTTTACCTTCTATATTATACCCTAATGATTTCTATATATTCTCATCTGGTAAATATTTTAACTTTCACTGTGAGAGAAGAACAGGCTTAATTTTTATTGACAAATTGCAAAGATCTCTAAAATTGAATGTGGTT
>JAUZND010006922.1:0-10559 GCA_034780555.1 Coelogynopora nodosa
ATTATGACTAAATATGACCCTCATCGGTTATAGTTAAAAACTGATCCCGATTCCACAACAAAATATGCATATCTATGCAAATTTCATGAGAAAAACCTGATGCCGATTCTACAAAAACTGACGGTTATACCAAGTACCTGATATAAAACCCGATGCCGATTCCAAATAATCCTATGCGATAATTATATATTTTTAATTCATTTTAAGTAGCCTGGTTGTTATATTTCCATCAGCCGTCAAAATAACTATAATTTTATAATTTATGTAACTTTTATAATACCCTTTACTCGGCAACGTAAATTTCATTTTTTTAAATAATATTTGTATTAAACTTTCATGTAGTATTATAATGCGTACTAAATAATACTTAACGTATGCTATATGTTTTTTTAGTTAAAGTTATTCCGTTTGCCGGAATAATACAATTGTAATTATTTTGACAGCTGTCAGAAGTATAACTCTACGTAAAATTAATTAAAAATATATATTTATCGGCATCGGGTTTAATATCAGGTACTTCGCAATTGGCATCAGCATCGGTTTTTGTAGGATCAGCATCGATTTTTTTCAGGTAATTAGCATAGGTATCATTTTATGTAGAATCGGGATCGGTTTTTAACTATAACCGACGAGGTTCATAGTATTGTTGTCATAATTTTATTCTCAACATATTAATTAATATTTTTCATATAGTCAGTGCACTAAATGCAGTTGAGTAAACATACTTTTTTAGTAAAACATTAGTAGAAATAGTAGTACAATGTTTATTTTATTTATAAGTTTAATTAACAATAAATTTTTATTTATCATTATGAACGATGAAATGAAAGTAAAGTCAAGTTTGTTGAAAGTCACGCTTAACCGTGCATAAGTAAATATTGAATTATTTAAACAAAACTAATCAACCAATTTATTGCTTAATGTATTTAAATAAACATTGAGTCTTTTGACAAACACATGTGTATTTAGAATAAAACACACAGTTTTTTGATAAAACTCTGTGCATTTAGATTAAAGACTGAGTATTTTGATAAAACTATGTGCATTTAGAAAAAACACGGAGTCTTTCGAGAAACATATGCGTATTTAGATAAAACACTGAGTCTTTCGATAAACGCATGCATATTTTGGACAAAAGACTGAGTCTTTCGACAAACACATGTATATTTGGATAAAACCATGTGTACTTAGAAAAAACTCTTTGTTTTAAGGCAATAAACAGTTTGTTTTACAAGAAACACAGAGCATTTGATTTTGACCTTTATCGGCCAACATAATATGCATAACTTAAGTAATATCTTGATAAATATTATAAAAAAAAAGTTAGTAAATAATAAAAATAATGTTCAGTAATAAGTATACTTAAAGTTGATGTCTTAATTATAGTTTATAAAAATGCACTTGTGTCATTTTATTAGTAGTGAGACATATATAATTATATTAAAACAATACAATATATACAACAATATTTTGTATGGTTTGCTATGTGGTTCACCCCCCCACCATTTTGGAAAAACCAACTTCCTTTTAGCCGATTAAGCTGAAATTTGGTATACAGATACCGTCTAAAGACTTGTCGAGATATTTTTATTTTCAAAAAAATGATGAGTATAATTTTTTTTGACTTGATTACGTCATAAATTCCAGTTAGGAAATAACCATATATATGCTATATATTGATCTATATATAATATATGCTATAACTTTTGATCGATGCAACCATTTGACCTGATTCTTTTTGCATCTGTTTCCAAATCACAAGATCTATCTTTGTTTGGTATATTTTTTAATTATACTATTTATATAAAAATATTGTGGTTATTTTAATAAATAATCTCATTATTCAAGTTATATAAATACGAGGGGTATAAAACAGTTTACTAATAGCACCCTTTTTTTCTGGTACGTATAAATTTTGGAAATTATATTTGTTATATTTTTAGTTAAATATAAGTATTTTAGCCACTCAGTAAAAAAAATTAGTGTCATGCCTTATATAGTTCAATCGAAAAATTTATTTATTTGAAAAAAAATTGCCATACACCCTTTCCCTTTCCACGTACGAATGTACTGGTAAGAATACAGTAATAAGCTTACCAATAAACATTAGTTATATTTCTATTATAATAAAATTCTTATATTAACCATTTTTGTTTTTATTTTATTTTTTAGAAGTATTTTATGGAGGATGAAGATCCTTACGGAACATTGTGGTGGTCCCCAGAGCGTATCTCTAACTACAATGAGTGGAAGCCAGACCCACCGATGGCAGTTTCAGAAAATGACGAGATCGCACCGCATGCTAGAATGTCTGTGTTGAATGAATTTGATCCCCTTAGAAAACCGGTAACTGAAGAGGACCCCATTTTGCCTCCTCCTATTCCGCCTAGAGATACTTCTTTGGGGCAACATAAATCAGAATCCTCTCAACAGATATCCTTAATGCCGATAGCCGATAGAAGTAGTATATTTTCCAATTTCGGTGGTAGTAATGAGTGTGTTACAGCATCTCGTGGTTTCGATAGAAGCTATTCGCACAATTTCGATGGTGAGTCAGTTGATGATCTTAGCTTGGATGAAGAAGATGAAGAAACGCCGGAAAAGAGCGGCAGTATTGCAATCCTCAAGGGTCGTACCCCCAAAAAAACATCGAAAGGCCAAGGAGAACTTTATGTCTATCAAGAAGGTAAGTTTCGCTTTTCATGGACTCGGCGTTGGGTTTCCTTAAAGCATAACGAACTTCTAATTTTTGGAAGCGATTCGAGCAAAGTTACCAAAGCTGTTATTCCAATTGATTTTATGGATGATGTGGTACCTATGGATCCTTCAGAAGGCAAACACAGGTTTTCAGTTCGAACAAAAAAGTGCGATTTCATGTTTGGACATCCTGACTTAGAGATTTGTACAAATTGGTCACAACATTTAATGTGCGCAATGATTGAATACAAAAAAGTAAATAGAAAATCAGATGTGTTTTCAAAATATCGCGACCCAGACAAAAAGGCTTGGATTAAGATCGAAGGAATACGAACAAAACGGTATTTTGCTTTGCTTGACGACAAGTTGGTTTATTATAAATCCGAAGAAGATTATTTGTTTGACATACCAATTCATCGTATAGATCTTCAGTTGGTTCAGGTACGCCCAATAGCACGCCTTTCTACATCTCTCAAGATTGTGACTAACTATCGGACTTACACACTTAACTTTGAAAGTGAAGCTGAGTGTGCTTCCTGGAACAAAGCACTAGTTGCTGGAGTACAGGCCGCTTTGGCAGGAGACTTCAGCGATATTCGCGATCAAATTTTTTCGAATGAAAGCAACAAAATTTGCTGCGATTGTGGTGTAGCAGAACCCACATGGGCTTCGGTCAATATCGCAATTACATTATGTGATAATTGTGCTGGAAAGCACCGTGGTTTGGGCGCTACTGTATCGCATGTCCAGGGAATCTCACTTGATGTGAGGGTCTGGACTCCTGAAACAATTAATCTTATGAAACAAATTGGAAATAAAGTCGCCAACGATTTTTGGGAATCAAGAATTGAAGAGACGCAAAAGATTAGAAAGGATGCAAATGATAAACAGCGAGGAAATTTTATCCATAATAAGTACGTAACAAAAAGTTTTGCTGGTTTGCTTCCTGATCAGGGAGAAGCATTGAACTATGTCCTGGTCCAAATGGTTAATGATAACAATCTTCTTGGGGTGATGCATGTCTTTTTTTCTGGTGCTAGTCTTGATTATGCCTGCGCTCTTAGTGAAGGATTACCTATTTACAAGTTTGCTGAAAAACTTGGTTATGGAGAAATAGTCCACTTTTTTAAACTTAACGGAGCCGGCCTAAAACAAAAAGAGTGTGAATTTATACCAGAAAAAAAGTGTGAAATTTGTGCAGTCAATGTGACTACAAAGTTGAAAAGTAAGGTAGGTCTTAACAGTGCATCATATAGAACTGCCCAAATAAAGGATGGATGCTTAACTTTACTTCCAAGTAATGACTCTGCTATTGATACAATAAAATGTCAAGACATGATTTTGGTTATATGTGATAAAGATAAACTCATTACTGTTTATCTCAAAGAAAATCCTATAAAAATCCTTTCATTTTGCGAGTTTGAGGAGCTCTGGCCTTCAGAAATTGGACGTAGTTTTGCTCCCTCGGCATGTTCTCATTTTCTCGATCATTATAAATATTCTGGGTGGGGAATGTTAAAATATACTGCCTTTGGTGACTGGTTGGCTGTTTGGATGTGTGTGAGAAATCGTGAGTTAGTCATTTTTGAAAAAGAGAGTGAAAAAAATACGGTAATAGATCTGCGTAAAGCGCACAAAATTTGGGTAAGTGAAGATGTAACTCCTTACCAACCATATCGAGAATGTTCTCACCCAGTTGCCATTCAGTTGACTGACAGTACTCTCTATTTTCAAGCAGAAACGGAGTCAGCTTCCAAGGAATGGACCAAGGGTTTCGAAAGCGGACATGTCGTTTCAGGCATGCTACTCCAAGATCAATTTCTGTCAAAGAAAGATATTCCTGTTGCCATTGAAAAAGCTGTTAAGTTTTTGGATTTGTATGGTTTTCGTTCAGATGGTATCTACCGTGTCAGTGCTAACAATTCTAAGGTGACAGCTCTTTATGAGCAGCTACTACATGCTCCACATAGCGTGTACCTCACAGAAGAGAATAATTCGGTGAATGAAGTTGCTGGCGCTTTAAAACGTTTTCTCTCAAAGCTAGATGACCCGCCTATGACTAATGCATTTTTTACAGAGTGGAAGAGTGCCATTCAAATAAGCGATTTTTCATCACGCTTTCAAAAATATAAACACTTGCTTCTTCTGTTACCAAAAGAGAACTACAATACAATGCGTTGTGTCATTCTTCATCTAGCCAAGTTAGCTGTGTATTCTAAATTTACTAGAATGAATGTCACTAATTTCGCTACTTTGTTCAGTCAGCTACTGTTAAGGCCATCTTCAATGAAAGAGGATATAAACGACGCAACTCACATTGTGTCTGACATTATTGACCAGTATATGTACCTATTTGACGTCACGACAGAAGAAACTCAAAGTATTGATATTATCGAAGTTCATGGGAAAATGAATAAAGCTGAAGAGCAAAGTCAGCTGTTGGGTCTTAAATTGACCATTTACTTACGCTCAACTATTGATTCATCCTCTCCGAGACATATCGATGATGAGGAATCTACACTAGAAAGTGTCCATGATCATACAACAGCTGAAGAAGTTCTGACTTCAATTCGAACGAAGCATAATAGCGTAGGATCGGTATCAACTCATTCACATTCTCTCTTTGAAGTGATTCTTAACAATGAAATTGAGCGTGTGCTTCCACCTGATGAATATGTTTATCAGACAGCTATGCGTTGGCAGCATTTCGGTTTAACCTCATCTACACCTAAACTCGTAGTTAAGTACAACTACATTGCTGAACAGCTTGAAGTATTGAAATCTGAGAATTATTCTGGACTTATTTTGAAAACCAAATTTTCGGAGAAAGGAACTAAGTTTGTTACTCATTTTCTTTGTGTTGATTCCAATGTTATCCGATTCTACAAAAGTCGTGAGTGTTCCGAACCGACTGCCTGTTTCTGTTTAAATGAGATAATCATTTACTGTGGGTTGGAATCAAAACGCAAACCGCCCTCTGGTTATGACCAAGGATTTACCTTTTATAACAAAGATGATTATACTGGAAAGGTGACACCTTCGAAAGGATCAAAAGAATGGTTTGGTAAAGCCATCGCATTCTCTTCATTGGATGACTATAAAAAATTTCTGGGGGCCTCTCACTTTCTTAAAGCCTCGAAGTCTGACGTTTCCCTTCGCCTTCACAGAACAAGAAGTCATAAAAAGCCAAAATGATTATTTCGGTATCTAATTAGATGTGTTATTATTTGTTATTTGCACATTTTATGGGTCCCAAACCATTACAACTGTGTTCACAAAATTGTTCCTCCCACAAACCATTAATTAAGGTGTAAATGATGTTCTTGTGACAAACTGCATAAATTGTATTTATTATTCTTCCATGTAACTTAAGTGTTTTTAATAAAATTTCATTGCTTGACATTAAATGAATTAGCCAAACGTCATAATAAACTTTTATTTATTTTATAAATGTTTTTTTCATAGATTTAAACGTATTACATATATCTTTTTGTACTTTGGTCTATAGAAAATTGTTTTATTTCTTTCATTTTTAATGTTCGTTCTGCCATTTTATATAATTAATTAAATTGTATTATATTAATATGTATCGGGTCTCATTCTATCGGGTGGTCTGTTTAATAAGTTTTATATATACATTTTTTCGTATTTATTTATGATAATTCCATATTGCCTTATGAATTGATTTGTTTAGTCTTATTTATGCTTATAAAAATACTTATACACTTGCTTTATTTTGATGCAATTGTTCATTTTTGTCATAGTACTATAAAAAAAGTTACCAATTGAAATATTATATAACATTTTTTATTATTTATTTAAATGTAAAAATATTTTTTAAGTGTGTTTATTTTATGAGGTACATTTGTATTCATTGATTTTTTGTAGAAAATTTGACTTCCTATTTTACCCTACACTATATTATAGATTTCCATTGTCTGCAGAGATGTATGCTATGGCTGTATATACATGCATACATTTAAGATCCATAATTCTGATTTTTTCATTACATTTTTCAATGTTATTTATAACCGTTTATTGTTACGTTAATGCTTGCAACCATGATTCGATTTTATAAAAAAAACGTTTATTGACAATGTTTTATGCTATATATTGTGCTATATATGTATGTTGATTTTTTCATTATTTTATTACTGTATATATATATACATAAACTTTTCAATGATTTTGTTATTTGATTAAATTATAATTTTAATATGTTTATTTTATAACTTACTATTATTTTGTTGTGACATGTAATAAAACATATATGGGCAATATTATATAATTTTGTTAAACATCTTTCGACTATGATTTCGTAGTTTTACAACCATATTGTGTACAATCTATTTATAATTTGCTTAACGTGCGTAAAGTGTTGCATAATTTATTTATTAAGATATTAGGGTATTCCGTAAATTGTAACACTACCATACTAAATATTATCAAGATGTATATTTCGATAAGTACCATTGTTTTTGGCAGTGTAAATTGTTTTTATCTTTCATATATATTTAAAATTTTCGTTTACATTTGTTTACATAATGTAGCTACTCCTACAGTTTTAGGCTTATATTTGCAACTTTGTTAGAAGTATTTTTCTTCCAAATAACGCATAATGATGTCATTGAGAAGTATTCGTAGACTTGAAAATATATTTTGTACATATGCACATTTGTGTATGTTGATAATACAAAATTAGCATTTTGTAATGCTATTGGTATCGAATATGCTTTAAAGGGTTGTACGTGACCAAATGGTTTTGACAAAATATTATGATTTAAAACAGAGACAATGTATAAACATGTTTTATTCTTGAACGTTTCATATAAAAAATATTTTATTTAAAAAATAATTTAATTGTTTTTTTCTGAAATTAGCTATTTTGTTTTCTAATAATTATATCTGTGTTAATTTTCACCTTACTTTTATTTTAAAGAATAAATATTCACGTATACCAATCAGCTGTGAATGACACCTGCATGACACATATTTTCATTATTTTGTTGTGTATTGTTTAACACCACCATTACTGCATCATATAGTTTATTTATCTGCACACGGCACATATCCTCTATCAATTAAAAATCAGTTTGTAAGAGTAGTGGAATATTTTCACTGATATTTTTGAAGATTCGATCTAATAGCTTTTGGCGTTAAAATTCAGCCTCAGTTTTGGGCCAACTTTCTTTCAGCTATAACTTTCGGACTGCGAGCAAATTGCGCGCAAACAGGACTATAGGTAATATAGTGACTTATAATTGTGCTTTTAGCGAATTGATGGCTAAAGCTACACTATTATAATATGATAAGAGACATGCTAACTGTGACAAATATGTATTATAGGCATCACAGAGATTACGGATAATGCTTCATGGTTATAGCATTAAAATTACTGCTAGTTTTTTATCTTGTCAGTTTATAAATAAAATAGATTGAGTGATATTTATTTTACAATCATCAATTTTATAATTTGTAAATAAATATAAATGAAGGACAAATTATAACACATTAATTGTAGATGATTTATTAATCTTATTGTAATTATTTGACAATATCTTCAGTAAGTTGCCTGCTATGTATAATGTGAAATAATTGAGATTATTAAGAATTGTAAAATAACTGTAACAATTATAACTATATACTAACTTTTATGTATTTAATTTATCTTAATCTATTATATAATATTAACTAATTAAAAAATTGTATTCTGTTGTATTTAACGCATAAATGAGTGCAAGGAAATGTATAACTATATTTATCCAATTTAGATCTTTTAATAATACTACTTCAAAAAACTTTAATTAGACTACGAAAATGAAGTTAAGACGCCTTGAAGCTTTATAATATTATGCGTTCCGGTTGTAAATGGTAAAGGTGATTCGATTGATTATAATATTGAATTATTTATGTAATTAAATATAATTTTTGATAAAATATATTGGTGACCGTATATGCAAAGAGTAATCTTATTTGCTATGTATATTATAGCTTACCATACGTATATATGACAATTTTTAAGAGATCTTATTAAAAAAAGATATAATATTTTGATTCTAACAATACATTTTTCAAACTTTTAAAAGTTGATTATAAATATTTAAAAATCTCTAGAAATATATTAAAAATTATATATGTACAGAATTCACATGATATATATATCTATTTCGAGGTAAGTTACAGGAGTATATTCAAGATTTATAAGATTCAATATCAGATGAAAACAATGGAAGAAATATAAATAAATAGAAGAAATTATTGATGCATTTGTTGTCAATTTATTTTTGGAAAATTACGAAACTTTTGTTTTTTTAAACAATTTTAATGTATGTATTCAATGTATTATATTTTATCAACCACGTTGATCACGTTTTGTGTAATATTGTGATAATTATCTTGATTAATATTTAGTTAAATCTTCTTAAAGTCAAAGTGTGAAAAATTAGCTAAGATTAACCTAAAACCATTTTATACACCGTATATCCTATTTTACATTCCACAATTACAGGTAGCCTAATTATTACTTAGCGGTAGAAATCCCAGACGAAAAAATTGTTGTATAGAACGGCTATTAAAATTCAAACACTTGGTGACATGGATGTAATTTGATGATTTAACACAAAACTTCACTAGACAAATCACCCCGATTATGATGTCACTGCTACTATAATATACGTGACCAATAATTTTTTCAAAATAATCCTAAAAATCTTTTACTCAAGATATATTTCTCATGTTTTAAAATGTCACCTCAATCGGATGTAAAAAACTGATTTTGCACTGTATACAATATATATATATATATATATCATACTGAACAGATAATGAAACAAAATGTGTGATATTTTTACTACACTCACCTTGGAAAGTCTATTGTTAACAATAGTAAATGAAGAACACCCCGAAGCATACTGAGCATACTGAAGCATACTGAAGCATACTGAGAGAAGTGTCGAAATTCTCATATTAAAATTGCAACATTGCGATTGTTGAAAACTAAATTAACTAATATTCATAAATGCGAATCCTAACAGTTTTCTTCGTTACAATTTCGGAGACCTGATTTATAAAATATAGAACAAAATAATAGCTAATAACAAGATCCGCACTTCCATTATAGATTGGCGTAGATTGCTCATCTAAACCCACACTTCTGACAAGTTGCAAAAGTGACTTTTATAAAGTGGTTAGAGTCCTTTTTGTAGACCACTAAAGATCCCTGTAATAATGCGAATGCGTATTTTTTATAAAGCATTATCACTTATGGGTCTTGTGCATTGCGTATATTAGACAAAACTCTTATGCCAAAACAAAAAGTGCATAGCATTGAATCGTCATTGTATAAATAGATTCTGAAACCTGAACTGTATCGATTTAAACACCACTTCAGAATCATGTCGAAAATAAACAAAAGCGGCGCTGCACACGGTCGGCGTCGCATATTTCGATTGGGGGTTGCAGATTTTGTCAAATTGCCGACAAATTTTAGAATATAAAAAAATTATGAGTATACATATATATAATGATCACATGAATTACGTCTAACAACAATTTTAATTATTAATTACTATCTATAAAAAAATTAAGAAAAACAATTACATACTTAAAAATAGTTTGTATATTTTATATTGCTAAACGTAAATTAAATAACACGCTCATAGTTACAAATATTCCATTAGTACATTATTTCAAATACAGTCTAAACAGTAATAGCGTAAGATCCCTCCTCAGAAAATATAATAATAAAAGGCATCATAATAATTTGTTCTGTATATATATATAATGTATATATATATATTTATATAAAGGGTGATTGTGCCTCAAAAGACAAAAATCGGCAAACTTGATAGTTTAGTTGGTCT
>JAUZND010006923.1:0-10559 GCA_034780555.1 Coelogynopora nodosa
GGGGTCGACGGGTGCAAACGCACCCCCCATTTTCCATAAGGTCCATATTTTTTATTGCAAAAAAATTCAAGAGATAATTTTAAAAATGATCTCAAATGGAAAGGGGTGTTGTGGTAAGGGGGGGGGGCATTTGAAACTCCAGCAATTTATAATCCGGTGAATCTGTATTTCAACAAAAGCCTGGGTTTGAAAGGTTCAAAATCTATTATTGGCACTCCCCACAAAATATCCTGACTACGAGCCTGAATTGGCCAACGATGTTGACAATAATTTCGTCCAACTAATACTAGATACCTCATATATTATCATAAAATTATCACAATAAACAGAAAATAAAATAAAAGTATAAATTAAAATAAATATCTGCAAATCTAACAACACGAGCTTATTACTAAAAATATATTTATTTCACAGATATTTTAATTAATAAGGAACGTTTACTTTACCAATAATCATTAATTAATTTATCTGGTTTTATTTCTGCCCTATACCCAACCTCACACCCCAAATCCTCTATCACTCCGAGCCGCACCTGGTAGAGCTTAATAGCGATGCGCACGGCAGGTCCAATCACGGTCTTGAGCAGATCAATCTCCTGGAACACCCAGTCGTCCTTGGTGAGAACACGGATGTCTCCCTTGAACACCGAGTGGAGACCATGCAGGAAGAATTCCAGTCTGATGAGGAGAGAGTGAAGATAGTGAATCACAATCGGAAAATACTCGAGAAAAACACTTTACTTTACAGTGGCCACTCGATTTACGAGTTCGCTTAATTTATTACATTATTTATTTTTATAAACAGTGAGAGTATATTTTCCCTTCACTCGTTGATTGAAAAATACTTCACATTTAACTTTCAGTAAATATAATTCTTTCTTCATTTAAGAAATTTATTTGAAAAAATAAAATTATCAATTATTCCAAAATGAGAGAAACAAAATTTACTCAAATCAGTTGAGAAAATAATATCTATCATTGTTATTGAAACAGAGAAAAATCAATAAAAATAGAGGCAAAAGAGGCAATGGAAAATCTATAGAGTTGCAGCTACACAATTAAACTACACCCCGACTATGGATAACAATAAGAATTCCATAACAAAAAGCACGGTCAAATATCGACTTGAGTGAGCAGTCCTTTAAAAGTCGAATCTAATAAACAAATTATCTAAAAAAAGTGAAATTCAATAACTTTTGCTCATTTTTGTACCATTTTAACAATTTCAAATACATAAATTACTTCAAATAAACAAACCTACCGAAAAATATAAATATTCATCTATTCTATTAAAATACGCAAAAGAGTTACTATTTATTATGGGCATGTGAGTGTATTTGTTTATCGTTTATCATTATAATTATATTTTTTGCTTCAAACGGATCAATTATCTTTTTCGTAGTTTGTGTAGAATAAGCAAATTATTTTAAAGACCTTAAAATAATCATGTTAAACTCCCAATTGAATTTATCTAAACTGTTCAGACTGATGAAAATTGAAAACCTGACTGCACTGTGACGATTGTAATAGACCTATTAATATTATAGAATCTAAGTTCAATTGAATCCAGTCAGTATAAACTATCCTACAGTAAACTCCAAAGTAAACAGCTAGCTCGTGCAGTCAGATAGTTAAACTGAGGTGGAAGTATAGAGATATCACGATGAAAGCAGGCCACTCACTGGAAACCATATTTCTCCGGGGAGACGCCGCCCAGACACCGACGTCCCAGAAGCGAAAGACCGAAGCAGAGGGACACTACTGGTGATCCCACTTCACAGGGGATCTCCTGTATGAGGGGGTGGGGGGTGAGAGAGGGGGAATAGTTACCGTCAGCTAAGAAAGATTAATTAGACTATTGTGATAATTTATGACACAAATTACATAATTACGAAATTAGAAAATGTATTATATTATGCTACCTATTTCTGGAATTATATGTCTTGTAAAAAAGATAAATAATAGCCACAATGCGTAGGCTACTGGAGTATAAGTAAATGACTGCGTTAGCATAATAGAATAGGCCTACCACCGAAATGATTCAGTCCACAAGCGCACATAATATAAACATGATTACACCGCGACCAGCGCTATCGCTCACTTGAATTGTCTTCCAATTCAAGGTACTGCAGCACTTATCAATAGAGATTTCAAACCATATATCAATAATAAGCAGTCAGATTGCACTGAATTTTTATCATTCCCTATCTAACTCATCTGATAGTTAATTGCACTAATGCTCTTTATAATAATAGTATGCTTATATTCGCATCTACTCCGTCTCCGTATGTAACATATACCTGTTTAATAGTTCATTTTTGTTATGAGTAATGGCAAGAATCAACTGAACCCACCAAAGAATACCGATTAGCATTTTGGATTTCAATTTCTAATTTTAATCTATCAAGTTAACAAAATAGTGCTAATTTAAAATATACCACATGCTAAATATGTATTATATACGTAACATTTAAACAAACAAATATGCTGCAATATCTGTAATCATAACTATAATCATAACCACAACAAATATAACTTTCTATCTATATTATTGGTTAAAGTAAACACAGTTATATAGAAATTCAAACTTATTAATAACAATGCATTTTCTGAAATAGACTCATAGATACAAAACGTAAGCATAAATTACATAATAATATTTTGAAATTTTAATCTGACGGATAAAGATTTATAATAATGTTTTCAAAATCACTATCCGCCAGAACAAACATAAAATGCATAAAACATTTACATTAAAATATTATCTATTCGTAAACAATTATTTTTTGGAAACTGAATTTTTCGCATAAAAAGAAATTAATTAATCCATTAAAGTCGTATGAATTGTTGAAGAGGTGAAGATAATGAGAAAGTTAAGAAGTTTCAGAAAAAAGTCAATCACACAAGTGATTGCATATTATGATATATAGTTCTTGGTTGTACAATCCCAGCATGTGTTTTTTTATTTTAAAATAACGCTTTGAAAGTTAATTAGTTATATTACAATTTTCTTTAAAAATATTACATCTTTCATCTTGCTCTATTCCACCTATTGTTTACTTTACGCGTTCAGCAATAAAAAAATGTTTGCGTTTATTCTGAATATTTTTATTTATCAACATATCAGCATTCTTTGTCTTAGAAAACAATAAATTACGCCATTCCCAGGAGAGAGCTGGTGGAGGGGAGGGGGAGTGAGCAAGGACCCACCTCGGCATCGTCCCGCTTGGACACACAGTACTGAATCCAGGGGAGGTGGACCTCGCAGAACTTCTTCCTGCTCACCCCGCTGACCTCGTCGTCGTAGTCCTCATCGAGGGACTTGTTGAAGATCGGGTCCAGATCGACAAAGCCAGGTACCGAAAACTTGGTCAGTGTGGTGACCAGACTCTGCAGATACTGCGACAGGTTGGGCAGCCGGATCGTATAGTAGACTATGCACTGTTGACACAAGGGGGAAGGGGCGGGGATACAGAACATATTAGAATAATTGTTTAAATTTTAACTAATATAATTACAAAATATCATATTATGTAAGTTACAAAAATAAATGAATTTTGCTAAATATTTCAACAGGATACCTTTAGAATTCAAAATTTAGATTTTAAAATGTTTAGCTCTAGAAGATTAAAATTAGAATAGGATAAATTAAAGTTTGAGAATAATTGACAGCGCATGCAATAAGCATCTTAACAATTTAATGCAATTAAATATTAACATGTAAGTTAACATATCATTTTAAAGGAATTTTTGAAAATCAAGTCAGAGCTTCCGATCTCAAGTAAATCAAAGATCGTAGAAAAACTTAAACGAAAACTATAATTTTAAAAAATAAAAAATTATTTAACTGCCGAATAAAAACAAAAATTATATATAATTATCAATATATTATAGAAAAAACAGCTGTTATGACCTCAAATTACGACATATTGTATCCAATTAAAATATATTTTAAATATAGTTTTTAATTTTAAATTTTGAGGGCTTAAATGGCTCAATTGAAAGCCGCCCGAGGATTCTTCATTTGATAGTCTGAAATGTAGCATTTATTTTTATTCACTAATATGGCTTAAAGGATTGAACGCTTGAAAGGTTTGATAAGAAAGATAAATCAAGATTTTGTTTACATTAAAAATAGCATTTTTAATAAAAAGTTAAGACGTGGATGTTATAAAATCTATGTTGAACATTAAAACACTTCAGCAATAAAAAATAGTGTTTAGTCAATATATTTAACTATGTTCAATGAAATCGATATTCATATTTTTCTGATTCTACAAGTTTAAAGAGAATTTAAATGAATATAGTATTGAAGTATATATCTCATTCAAACTAATTTGTATTATGCAAAATCACAAATATTTGGAAAGAAATTCACATAAGTCTGTTGATCAATAAAAGCGAACCACAAATATTCAGCGAATGTTATAGGATAGCCATTGATAGTAATATGAGTAGGCCATATACAAAATTGAATATTATTATTATACTCTAAGGAGAAATTAAACTACCAGACTGATTATATGAGTTGGAGGATCATAGAGAAGTTTAATTTATTTAGAATATCTATCTCTAACATGCAGTATAATATAACATATAACGCAACTGCATAACACTATCATAAGTAATAACATTTCGAGTCGAATATCTATGATATATCCTTAAAATATTACAAAGATTTATGTATCATTTTAAATATTTCTTGAAATATTGTAAAAAAAATTTGCACAGCTAGAAACATAATATTATGAAGTAAATTTCTAAACTCACTTTGTTCAGAATATAATAATATATACTCAACATCGTTATTGATTTTAGAATGTATTATAACTAATACCACATAATATATTTTCGGTAGTTTATTGATAATTTCCGATGCATAATGTTAACGCTCTGACCATTTTACCGATCTTAACGATAATGTCTCCTGTAAAAGTTTTCCAATTAAAAAAATATAATGAAATTAATAGTTTTTATTACCAAAATATTTTTCGCATTCCATATACAAGAATATGGTGTAATCTATTTTAATGTTCTTTCGACCTATAGTCATAATAAGAAAAAAATTACTAAAATAACTAAAAAAAACTAATAAGAAAGTAAATTAAAACTAACCTAGAATTTTCTGAAAACATAAAATCGATATTGCTATGTGTCAAGTTTCACATATTTAAAAAAATTAAGAATATTGATTAAATGTTTAAAAACATGATAGACTTATTTTGAAAGTTAAACATACTTTCAGAAGAACTATAAAATGACAGATACAAGATTATTACATTATAAGCCTGAGACACCCTGACCCCAAGATAGTCACCGAGCAAAACCTACTTGGACATAGAAGAGAATGACCAACTTCCTAAAGTCAAACAGCTGCAACGAGGTACTAGCCGAGTGATCCGTCACCCGATACCCGTCCAGAAAGTATGGCGTATTCACCACCTGCCAAGCCACCCATCTCAGGTGAAACGCGGCATTGAAGCCCAACAAGCCGGGCGGCCTCCCCGGCGAACAGCAGCACAACCCGCCATCCCGATTCATGTCCGTCCTCAACTCCTCCGTCTCCTGCTCGTGACAGTAGGTGCCGACGAACTCCAGGCCGCGCAGCTGGAACGTCACCAGCCCATTGCCCAGCTCAATCACGTGTACGAGGAAGTGGAGGTCCTCCGAGGCCAGGATGAACACGTCGCCATGGCTCACGTTGCCCCACCGGCCGAGCAGAATGTCGCCGGCGAGGGAGCGCTGCAACGAGCGGGTGAGGTGTTCATAGAAGATGGCGTTCAGGTTCTCGGAGACGGTTTCCAGGGTGCCCTCGACCTGGGCGGCCATAGAGACGTTGGTGGTCTCCGCCCGCTTGGTGCGGTAGTCATCCTCCCAGAACTTGATCGGTCGAGCGTAGGAGGTTAGGAAGATGGCACTGGCGAGGAAGGGCTCGAGAGGGGAGGAGAGGAGGGCTGACAGGACGCACTGGCCCAGCAGGAACATTGAATCTTGATGGTGGCGAGTGAGGGTGGTGTGAGAGTTAAGGAAAACGTGGAGAGGGAGAGCTTGTTTTAATGTCTCGAAAGCATTTCATCACAACATAGATTTTACGGACAGGTAAAAACTTCGCATGTAGTTACAAAAACAGTTTTGTTCAATTCCGTACTATTGATTTAAATAATCAAATTATATCTATAAACACTGTTAGCAATAAATGTTTTAGATATATCGTATGTCAAATATTAGAATTTGATAAAGTACAGATAATATGTTTCTTGAATTTAAATATAGGCCTGTAACAGAAAACTTTTCGTCAAAATAGTAAGTTGATTCATTATTAAGAAATATAGAGAAAATCAGCGAATAGAATATCGAGACTATGGAATGTTCTCACTGTACACGAGTATTCAATATATCTCTAAAAACGTTGATGTGCACAATTTAAAAGAAAAATAAATGACATATTTTATTTTATTTTATCAGTTCCTGATAAGACAGGATTAGACTGCTATCCACAATGATGTATATTGACAGGTTCGATAAAGTAGTAAAATTAAATTAGTGTTAAATAAAAATAATATTATTCAAACGAATTGTAATAGATTATTAGTCTACTCAATAATCAAAATTACCTTTTTTACATCATTCTATTTTTTAAGTATTCTAGAAAATGCTTATTCTATCTTTATTCTTCTCATCAAATAAATCAACTAATTGCGTATAACAAAGAAATTTGTTTCACAAGTCAAAAAATATAAACTCTCCCAAAAACCAAAGTATCCGAAACAGGGTTACAAATATTCGAGATAATTTTGGAGAAAACAGTTAAAATGTAAGAAAATATAAATTACATTATATTATAATATGATGTGCTGCTGAAATTGTATCTACTATTGAAAACAAATTTATAGATAGTTAATATTTCTACAAGATAATGACCGAATTTAAAGCAATCATGAGAATAAGAGATTTAATCCTCTTCAATATTGCTTTAAAACCATTTCTAGCAGAATAATCGAAGGGCAAGGCAGAATTGTATAACTTAATTTTTAAGCTATACAAACCGGTTGCACTCTGTTTTTTCAACTGCCGCTTTTGCCTCAAATTTTTATTACTGAAAACTTGTAAAAGATAAAATAGTTTTTTTCGTAGATAGAAAAATAATAATGTTTATGATTAATTATTGTTTAAAAAAAATAGAATAAAGTAAAAGCTAAAATGTAATATATTCGCCTTTTCAGTCTTTACAACCAAAAATTACAATGCAACTCTCGTAACTAATGAAAGTAGTCACCATCACAATATTGTCCCGCCATTAATACGGTACGGTACCACGTACCATGGGTAGCACTAACAGAGATTATACAGTGTGTAAAGGATACGAGGAACAAAGCTGAGCTGTGCGAAGGCATGGAAGGCGGAGCCCCAGCTGATCTGCAGGGGAGCGATGTACACAAAGATGAACCGGAGTTTCAGGAGTAGCTCCGTCACCTAGGTGTGTGTGAGAGAGAGAGAGAGAGAGAGAGAGATCCTTTGATATAATTACCAAAAAAAGTGATTTAAAGAGTAACAAACTGGGAGTATCATAAGCCCTTTAGTTCTGAATAAATAAATTAGAATATAATAACAAGAAATATAAAACTAGTAGTGTAACTCGTATTAGAGTAATCGAAAATAAATTATCCGGCTTAATTTAAAAAATGGAATCTTCACATACAAAACGTAATGTTTAATAGATGATGAAAATGTTAGACCCATAGGCTTTACCAATACACAACAGAACTTATAACACAATATTGAGAATATATTACAAAAAATAGCTGCCTAGACATGCTAAACACACAATAACATATAATCACATTAAAACAAACATAAATGATTGTGTTAATATTATCGTATTTTATTGATTAGTTATGAGTTACGTTTAATCTATATAGCTAACCTTAGTTTTTTATTGTGATATATTCTCAGTGTTATATAATATTAAATTCAGAGTAATGTATTAGCTAAATAGTAAAACGCGTGAAATAAGCGTCAAACACGCTTGTATCTAAAGAATTTCATTTTCAAAATAGTGTAATACCATAATATTATATAGACGACAACCTGAATCCTAAATTCAAAAATATCCGGCCTGTTTGATCGCTTAAATGATATAAAGGAGATCAAAGTTGTCAATTTTGTATTTATTTTAGTGTGGTATGATTAATACACTTTGATTCATAAAATGCAAGTCTGCTCTCAATAACTTTACTAAAAACAAAAACGTAAGATGGAACAAGTTGAAAGCGACTAGTGAAGTTCTCTCCACACATTAAAATAAAATGTTAAGCATATTAATAGCTGTTTATTATAAATTTCATAAATATTTTAAATTGTTTACATCACATCGTTAATAATATTAACATTAATATTAGTGAGTAAGAAAGAGCAAACACTATTTATAGTACGCAGTGGTATTTCACTCTCTTAAGATTATAATGTTAGGCGAAACAAGACAACTCACTTTAGCGAAAAGAATCGCGGTGAAGAAATAGTCGACGGGGTAGGTTTCACTCGCGTGTTTGAAATCGAAGCTGAAGAGCAGATATGCAAAGAAAAGGACAAAAAAGACTCGAGACGTTCCCTGGAAACCGTTTCTCAGCATCTTCATGCTCGTGATGATCACTATAAATGAGGCGAACCTGGAGCCAAAAAAAATAGATGAAGCAGGTTCAAATTGCAGGTTGGCTGTAATTGTGTTCCAAATATATAATGTTATTAGTTTAACAGTATGTTTATATCAATTTCTAATTGATAGATATTTTAAAGCAATAAAACACGGGTACAGCATTCAAGTAAAATCATTAATAAAAAGATGAAGTTTTTTAGCTTTCAATAAATAAATATAATATTAAAATTGTCTAATAACTGTATTATTTACATTTGATTTACTGATACATCATTCTGTATGCCAATGTTAGTACTACACGGGAAATATTTAAAATAAAAAAAGTTATAAACACTAATAATTCCACACTGGTAGTAATGTAGAAGTCAGCTTTAAAGATATTTTTAGTATATCAAATGAGGCTATTTTTAGCGTGATATTATCCATCAATACAAAATTGCATAATATTGATATAGGCGCATTTGTAGTGATATTTTACGCATAGAATAGATCGGTATCAGCTGATTACATGAGGTTTTCCTGTTCATATACGATTATATATTTACCGCAATTAACACATTCTTTTGTTATCTAATTATAGTTATGATAACTATAATATTTAAAATCAGTTTATTGATTTCAGATAAAATAAAACTAGTGAAGGAATGCTCCGCTGATTATACAAATAACATAAACGGTTAAGTCAATGTGTTTAATTTAGCATAATCATTATGTCTGCAATATACTTTCTGAGTTTTTGCTAAGTTTTGCTAAGTTTGCCCAACAAAGCTCTTACACAGGTCCAAACTTGTCAAAAAGCGGCTTGACAGCCCGTGTGACAGAGGCCATGGTGACCAGGGGGACGAAGAGGTTCCTCTCGAACCACAGCAGCCAAATATAGATCTTCTCCGAGGTGAGTAGAACACCGTTGGGGTCGGGAGTGATCACTGGCTTGGCGAGCAGTAGCCAGGGGTAAGGCTGGGTGGGGGGAGCCATCATAAGGGTCACAATCGAGAAGGCGCATTTTGTTAGAGTAGCCAAATAGATATATGTTAGAGGAAAAATTAGGTAAAAAAAGTGAAGCATTATATTCTGAAAAGAAATGAAGAACGCTTCAATTATATTTATTCAAATTTAGATAAAGTAAATCAAGCCACAAAATAAAGAACAAATATGACAATACGCTAAATTATAAAATATTATTATAAATATCACTGTAAAAATATTAATTGCACCATAATACATTATAGGAACTAAAAAACACAATAAACAATGAATTAATTAAATATTAAACATTAAAAAGACTACATAAATTGGAAAACTTACACTATATAAGAAAATCAGGCATAATATAATATATATATAATATAATAAATCAGGGACTCATAAATATTTTTACTGAAATTCATGTGATACTCTGAATCCTTAAAGAATGGCTCAAAAGATACACCTTATAATTTTTTTCATTGCTAATAAAGATTAACAGGCAGTATATCAGTATTATGTAATAATATTTATTGATCATAATTTATTCTTATAATCATCAAGTTCTCATCAACTTGAAAAACTCAAAAAAGGTCTTAAAATAATGTCTTAAGATATAGGTACAGAGACAAAGCATTTAACGGGAGTGGCTACTTTTCTACTACTTACTACCTTTCCATACTACTTTCCTACGTGAATTTATATATTGTAAACAAAGTTGTAAATGTTGTAAACCAGTCAGCCGGATCTATCCGTGCATTTCCCCACTGGAAGGTTGACATAAAAAATGTTAGACATTCAAATCCCTTTTAGGCTTCCTCGAGTGGTCCTATATGATTTAACCTATATATCCAGTAGATCGAAGCAAGTCGAGGTCTAGTTTTTTTCCTCGACCAGTGGTTGAAACCCGCGGTTGTGAAAAACTCGACCCGAGGTACATAATG
>JAUZND010006924.1:0-10558 GCA_034780555.1 Coelogynopora nodosa
TTTTTGTCGGTTTTCTTTGTTATATAGATACCCTTTCTTTTGATTTATATTTTATTATTTCTGATTTATTTCTTTTCCTTCTATCTGGTGAGCTGATTTTTGCCTGATGGTTCCAATCAAATCTCCCTAATATTCAGTTAATTATGTCTAAACGGATAATATATATTCAAACTTGGTTACTATTGCGTATTCCATGTGTAACATATTATAGTAACATAGTGTATACATTATTCTAATTTTTGCAACAAATTCGGTACATAGAATAACCTTAATTTATAATAATTGAAAATAACAAAGTAATTAAGAAGCTTCCATTTAAAATACGTAACTGTATACTACTGTTTACTACCTATAACAGCAGTCCTTTTTTATCAAAAACATTTGATTACTATATATATCTTCTTTTATAAAAACATAAGCAAACGTACTGTTTTGCGAAGGTTACATTTTGAATGGGTTAACAATAGAACGACACATCCACTTTTCACAAATTGTTTACATCAGTAGGTTTAAGGGCCATCATACAATCGTATTTTCCAAAAGCACAACGTAGTAGAAAGTGCATACTGCTATACCTATAAGTGATATTGTGTATCTTTATAGCCCACGTATTAGCTTCTTATATTAACAGCTTTATTGATAAACCTAAAGTCTAAAAATATGTGTACGAACATTCATGAGAACATTTCGTATAATTATTATTATTTAATTCAGCAAGTTAGTTTGACACAGAAAACTTATTGTATTTAGACAATATATACATATTGGTAATTATTTAACAATAACAGAGTTCAAAATAAATGCTGAAAGGAACATATGGTAATGATATGAATTAGAATAAATTTAGCATTACGCCAGTAGTACTAGATAAAGTGCAACCCCAATTCAAAACAATTATTAAATTATTTAGTTTTAATAGTAAAAATAACATATTTTAATAAATGCGCAGATATTAAACGCTATTCTGAATATTTACATATTCACAAATAGCATTCCGATTCTTATGAAATAAATCAATACCATTTTTTTAAAATCATACTAATTAATATAACACTTATGTTAATTGGGCCAACTTTAATAAATAAAACCTTTAAATTTCGAACTAAAAAAGGAACAAGATAATACTCAACAACAGTAATCGTCCAATTCGTAAACTTTTCATCTAACAGTAATGATTGATTTACACACATTTACACTCTTTTGCACGCATATAAACGCAGTTACACTCTTTTACACGCAGTTACACGCATTTTTCAATTTCCTTCACATCTTCAAGGTATATTGTTTAAAACAATTAAAATTAAATATGTTATGATATATTTCATATATTGCAATAAATGAACGGATGTACATTGAATAGATATACGACATTATCACAATAGTTACTTTAATTTATTCATGTAGACATATATAACATAATTTTTGCAATTTTATTTGCATAATACGTATCAAAAAGAATAATAATTTATTATAATTTTTTAATAAAATGAAATCATTTTTAAAACATGATGTATTATTTAGTGTGTATTGTATGAGTGAACGTCATGATAAATTGTTTAATGTAATTACGTTGTACAAATTATAAATAAATAAAATAAAATACATTATTTATTATATTTATTTTAAATTATATTATGAAAAAATATCACTTTATTATTAGGTCACCGTCATGTCGTTAAACGAATAATTTTAATTTATTAAATTTCTCGGTTGCTTTTAAAAATGAAAAATGTTGCATCTATTTTTGTAGAAATTGATATACCTGAATGTTATATTGTAGGCTACTATCATATTATTCATGTATTTATAGCATGGCATGCTGTTTATATTAACTATATGTAAGTTTCATTAAATAATACCATTATCACTTTTAAATTGATTACAAATATGTAAAACTTGACTTCATTTGTACTTAACAATGATTAATTAATTAATTATATTAATCATACACGTTTTTAATTAAGTGAAGCAGGAACTATTGTAATATCATTGAAGTTGAACTAATTTTGCCGATCCTTCATGATTGTATCATTGTTAATAGTATTTGTAGATATATAGAATAACAATTTTCTTGTTTGAAATGTCAATATAAAAAATCAATTACTATATGGAGGTTTGTGTAAAAGAGGGTGCATATATTATGCATTTTTGGGGTTAACATCTACGGTCTGCTTATGCAATGATAGTTCAATTTTTCTGCTTATTGCATAATATGATGCTTCTGACCATAATTCGAGTCAAATGCTAAAAAATAAAAAATTTGTATAAAACAATGTCATATGCGACATCTAACACATGAATGTTCTTGTTGTAGTATCCTTTACATATCTGCTGTGCTCATTTGCATTCATTGACACGTTTTGTATGCATATACGATACAGTACAGTGCGTACTTAAGCTTTTACTAAGATACAGTATTTGTCACAAATGTGGTTTCGTTGTCAGCTAAAGAAGAACGCATCCCCGTAGTTTGATATTTCCCTTTAGACGTCTTATCTGACTTGGAGAACCGATGTTTGTACATAATCGCTGCAAATACCAGGAAGACAATTGAGGCCAATTTGAGGACAAAACTCGTCCCGAGAAAGATGACTCTAAACTTCTTAGGATCGTAGAAGACACAGCTGCCCTCCGCGTTACACTGTGACTTCCAAAGGCTGCAGGTTGTATCAATGAGGGCCCCAAAGATCAGCGGGCCGGGAATTGAACCTGAGCGAAACATATATACATCGAAATCAATTCATTGCATTTATTATTTATCAAATACTTGCATATACATATATATGCATATATAGCAAGTGTCTACGCTCTACTGAGTGTTCTGCAAATGTTAAGTCCAGAGATTTTTTTTAATGAAAATGGGGATTTTGTATTGAAGCACTTTTCTGATAGGCTATTCCATATTGGAAAGTAA
Source organism: Coelogynopora nodosa (assembly GCA_034780555.1). NCBI lineage: Eukaryota > Metazoa > Platyhelminthes > Proseriata > Coelogynoporidae > Coelogynopora > Coelogynopora nodosa. Next base: position 2,915 of record JAUZND010006924.1, read on the forward strand.
TAAAACTGATACATAGACTATAGTTAATTACGATTTATCAAACATGAAAGATTTACACTAAAATATGGGTATATTATAAGTCTAATATGCAGATAGTGATACACATGATAAATCCATAGTCAGAGGTAATTAGGTACATATAATGTATGACATGCAACATGCACGATTTATGTAGGCGGTAATATTTTGCAAATAATAAAAAAGGTCATTCTGATATAGTCATATTGATTGTCCACTAAATATATATATATATGTATAGTCACACTAAATTGTCCTGTTCAATCCTTTATCTCTTATACATATGGGTATTTTTCTATAAATGGGAAAGTGTTGTAGAAAGTTATAAAATGTTATTATTTAGATAATGTAATAGTTTATAAATAGTCACCAATATTAAACATTCAGTTGCATTTAGCTGAATAATTACAACTTGTGTTTCATCATTTGTCCCTGAAAAAAATGAGTAGCGTTTGCAAAATTGGGTTCTTTTGAAAGTGCTGATATTAAGCTCGTGCTTGCACAATCAGGACAATAATAATTGCAGTGGATGCCAAATTATTCTTTATTAAATAGTAAGTTAATTGTTTATATTACTTGTATTATATATAAATATGCAATATTTGGTCTTTTCTGTCAGTGAAATTACGGCCTTTTGTGACGATAATAACGCTTCAGACATGTGTTTGTAACTTGGTTCACACATGGAAAGTATCGTGTGTTGATGTCATGTTATGTGTATTCTACAAATATGAAAGATTACATACCGATCAAATACTCTAAGGGGATTTACGTAGTTAATTATTTAGTTGAATATAGTCAAATTGTCCCCAAAAATCACGCGTTTATCTGACGCGTTATGGGTAGTGACACACTGTTTTCGATTAATTTTTTGTTTTTAATAAAAAAAAGGATTTCTATAAAATACATTCCTTTTTATAATAATATTTATGTAAGTTATAACAGCTATAAAACATTGAACCTTTCCGCTATGAGTATTTCAATTCATCCATTTAGGCAAAGTTACACATAACTGTATATGCCTCAGTACTAAGTGTTTTGGTCATTGAACATACTTAATCGGTAAATAATACATTTACTTCATTGTATACTTGATTTGTAACTCTGACCTTGCTGAAAGATAATGCATACAATTGTATGTGTCCATGTGTCCGACATAATGTTAAATATAACTTTTAAGCCTTTAAAAAATGTTTAACCTGGCCATTTTTAATTGAGGCAGTAAATTTGAAGATGGATGCATTTTATTGTGATTTCAGTCTTTATACATAGCCTATTTACATTTTCTATTTTGATTTTGTAAAGAATAATCTTAAAAAAGAGAACTATAATTATTCATGCATTTAAAAGTTTTTATTTTATTTTTGAAAATTTGGCAATAAAGTCCCGAAAAAGAACGTGGTAGACACTATTTTGTTATAGCTATGACTCAAAAAACAAGTACGTGATGAAATGCATGTGTCGGAATTGAGTTTCTGTTCACTATACGTGATATTATGATATATTTATTGTCGTATATAAAAGCTTTTACGATTACACAACAACATTTTAGAGTTAATACTTTATTAACCGAGATCTAGGTATAAAATCAAACACTTTTTTTATCAAAACACGATGCATGTTATTTAATTGTTATTTAGGAGGTTCACAACATTTCACTTGCCTAATACAGTGGGAAAAAATAACATTTAATTACAACATACGATAAGAATTAGCATTTTTTATCAGATGTTCCCAGAATATAACGCGTCATATTCTGTATGTTCTGTATTCAAACGTCACTGTTTGAATAATAATTTAAATAATCTGTAAAGTATTGGAGTATGGAAAGTAAAAATTTCCAAATAAATTGGAGGATTATCATATAATTTCAATAAACACATTAAAAACAATTACTTTAAATTTACGCCTCTGAATTTTTTTCGCAGAGGCTATTTTTACATTGTTTAGAAAAATACCTATACATGTTTTTAATATTTAATAATTATTATTAAAATGTAATCGTAAAACAATTAACAATTATAGCTTTGAAGATTTCCAAGCCATTTAGGCAGAAGGTAGAAGTATAGACATAGTCGAAAATTATGTTTTTTAACTGTATACTTGGTACAAAAGCGAAACATGTCACTCAATTGTCAGTATGTGTTATGTAAACAATTTTATAAATGTTATTGGTTATAAAAATATGAAATTTTTACTTCGCCTTAAAAAATATAGATAACAAAAAAACTATTTTTTAAATAGAACATTTAACGCTTTGTATAGCTGGACAACAATTACTAGTACTTATGGCCCCCACTTCTACTTACCGAGTAATCGCAAAAATATCCACTGAATTCCAATGGCAAAAGAGCGCTGCTTCTGTGGCACGCAGCGCAGAGTGGCCGTTAGACTGGGTGTGTGCGTAAAGAACGTACCAAATATCAAGAAGCACAAAAGAACGAGGAATGTGATTTTTTTAGTGAAGCAATCGGCCGGACAAGCCCCGTCAATTGCCGTCCTAATTGACCAGGCTGTCTGTGCGGTCTGTGTACAGGCGCAGTTTATATACGTCTGAAAACATTGAAGCAGGATTGCATATTTTTATCTAGAAACTTTACAATACATTTAAATCGATATTTTATTATGAAAATATTTATTTAAAAAATTATGCTGATTAAGATGTAAAACAATGAAAGCCTGCGGAATGATAAGTTTACTAAAATTGTCTTAGTTGGAGGGAGATATTGAATGTTACTTTCTGTGAGGATAAAGATGATAAAGTCATACATTCAACGATACGGGTTTTGAAGATTGAGTTGGCCTTGAATGAAAGAACTACATAATATGTATTATATATGATATATATATATTATACGTATATTTCTCAAAAAGGTTGGGTTGAAATATTTTATACAATCTTCTTGTTTGGTGGAAATGGAAACTTCCAATGAGTATACACACAGTAAGATGAGACTTGTAGTGATAAGGTTTTTGTGTGGATTGAACTATATTTTGAGGACAGGTATTCGATGATCAGTACGTGAAAAGACCAGTAAAAAGCTAATTATTGACAACTCGTTACAGTCATTATGTCTGTGAAAATATACAAACTCTGTTGACAACGTTTTTGCGGTTATATAAGGTGTTGTTTGTGTGATTAATCGAGTGTATGAACATTATGTACAGAATAGATATACATATACTGTATATATATATAGATGGGGTAGATAGATACATAACATTTTACTAAAAGAAGCGAATAAGTATTGATTATATTATTACGAATAAAACTCATAAGCCATCTATAGTATAAGAAAAATGAGTGAAATTATTTGAATTAGTCAGAAATAACAAGTCTCAAGTGAACATTATATTATATATTAGGAAGAATCAATATCAAACTGTAATTTAGAAAATTGAAATCATAATCTCTCCCTGAGCATTTTATGAATAATACAGAAGCAAATTCGGCATAAATGATTCGGTAAAATGTACTAAATGAAATTATCAAAATCACCAAAAATCGATATAACACAGATAAAATCAATAAATAATCAATCATTAATTGTCAGAAAACAATTAATGGGAACAAAATATTGTTACCACAATATTAATATTCAGGTATGTAACAATTTTTCTAGATTAACGTATGATAAAGTTGGGCAGTTGAATTAAGTTGTGATTATTGATTATCTATCTATTCGGTAAGTTATTACAAAATAATATTGGCATGGCCGGGTTACATATACTTTAATGCATTACGTATAAACCAAACATGTTCGATAATTTTTTGTAACTAAACATAATAAAAATGGCGTTTTAAATAATAATAAAAATATATTACAAAAGCATTAAACAAAATTTTATATTTAGACATATAACCACGTCAAAAATCATTCCTTATTATTTACGAGTTTTTTAATGCGATTCCATGGATCCCTTTTATAATATGGAAAGCGATGTTTCTTAATGTTTAATTTGAGTTTATTTAATTTATTTTAATTTAAATAAATATTAAATAATCTTACAATTTTAAGTAAATCAACTTCAAATTTAAAGATTGACCGAGTTGAAAATTTCTAAAATTGAAATTTTGAGTTCATTAAAAAAGTATTTTGATATATTATATATATTTTTTCTTTCTTTCTTTACTTTTCTTCTTTTCTCTAAGCTAATGATTAAGTTCATCCTAGTAGTTCTAGTCGATGTGCAGGTCCAAGTAGTTCTATATACATATACACTGTACAATAATGTATTGCTTACATCATTAAGCCTTGCGTCACATCCAGCGTGGCAAGGAGAAAAGTAGGTGAGATTGTCACTTCCACAAACCGGTCGATAAAAATAAAAATCTGTCGAGCAACTACAGTTGGCATTACAAGTTGCTGTCAAGTTCGTCATTGATTTTTTGAAATCCAACGTGCTTAATAAAAGTAAATGTTGAATAGCAGTTACAAATAGTAATTGAAACAGATTGTTACATAACTATACAATACGGACAGTTTATTTATTTGTATATTATAAATTCATAGTGTGCTCAAAATACTCATAATATCATAAATGTACTATAATTAAAATCTGATTTATTACAGTAGACTGTAGACTGTAGTATATCAAGTAATTTATCCATTTGTTAGACGCAACTATATGTTTAGTATCCACAACGAAAAAGTCTGCAGATTTTTTAATTTAAAATATTGGATTTATGTTCTATAATAGTTTTGGAAATATTTAGAACAGGTCAGTATTTTATTGAGGTGGCGTACTTTGTCTGCAATGCTTTAAGTGGAAATATTTTTTACAATTATTTTTCTGTGATCTTTCATTTAATGATATTGACTGTATATATTGTAGTATTCGTAAACCACATTTTGCTTAATATAATTTTAGTTTTTCTGTTTAAATTATTAGTATACATTTTTACTTTCAATATATTTTTTATGATTTTTCTTTTGAGAAAATTTAATTTGGATAGTTTGTAATTCAAAATTTAAGTAAGTATAAATGACAATATTATATTAATAAAAATCATATAATAAACAACACAACGTTATTAAGTAAGTTAGTATATGTTTTATAAAACAACAAAACATCGGAACTAAAATAGAACTATACAATTACAAAAAATATATAAAAAACATCATTCAATGATAATTTTTTAGAAAAAAGTTACATTTTTTAAGTTCAAGTCATAAAGGTACGTACACATAAAACTTTATTACCTTAATAGTTTATGATAAAGATCATATTTTATAAACACCCGAGTGTAATAATAGCAGATTATACACTTTATTAGTAATACCGTTTACAGTTCCGATTTAAGAATAAACTATAATCGAGATACAGCTCAGAACTGTAAAATATTTCAGAATATTTTTTATGGACTAGGTGGGATTACATTTTTTAAACACACTAGCACTCCCATCAAGTGCAAATCCGTCAATCACAGTTTACAAAATATTACTGTAATTATCGTACAATTAATATATATTAAACATATATATATTTGTAATACTACTTATATAATTATGTAGTAGCAAATAACATTCAACATATTTTATATCAGCATTTGAAAATGTTGAGTTCAAAATTATTTGCATAACACTAAATATAGAAGGAAGGTAGGAATAACCACCTCTTTTTAATATGCGATTAAAAATGTAGGTCGGCTTATTTGATTTAATCAATTAAAATATTTTATTGACTTTATTAGAATTATTGAAGATTGAATGATTGATTATTATTGATTGTTTAATTTATTTCACTACCGCCGCTAAACGTGGGGGGGAGGGAGGGCGGCAATAACCCAAATGTTAGCTTTACCCGTTTAGATAGTGGGAGTTGTAGGCGGCAGTAACCCCGGCCATCGGAGGCGTCTCACAGTAGAGAAGGAAACATAGAAAGAAGGGCAGAACCAATCCGGCGAAACCGATGCACATCTTGAGGATTGAGATCATCTTCAGGTTGCCCACCTTTATCGTCAACCCGCCAAGGAACATGCCCAGTCCTCCCGCCGGGACGCTGCAGAGTCCTGTGCACGAAAAATCACAAATAAATAGTTATAGTCTGTATATATATATACAATAGTCAGGTGTCACATTACGAGCACTCTGCATGTGTTCCCATACATTACATGTAAAACTACTTTTTAATTATTTTTTTTTAGTTTACAGAGAAAGGAGACTTGCATGCCAAACGAAACCCTGAATGAGTTCCCTGAGAGTTCAAGGGTAGGTTCGAACATGTTCTTGGCATCTGCAAACCAGCATCTTAACAACTTGGCAATTACTGTATGTATATGTATTACATATGTATATATATATATGTATTTTTCAAGTTTTATAGATTTTGTTTGATAACCTTTATGTATAACTTTTTACCCATCATAGTTCATGACACCGGTAATAAAATTTGTGGTTAAGGTACTTCACGTTTTTTAAGGTAATGACGAGTCTGCTCAAAAGTTCTGCTATTTATTAAGCTCAAGTATAATATAACAACTATAGGATATTATGTGTACTTAAATATGCTTCACAGTATAAAGAAATTTTAAAAACGGGTAAGCAGATTTTTAACAGAACGAATTTTTTTAATAATTAATACAATTTCCCTAAATAAAAAAATATAGTATCAACAATTATAAGAGTACAGAAGTTTTATGCCATTATAGATGATTAAACATTTACTGTGCGGCAGTATAAAATGTGTTATTGTGTTCTTAATATATCATATTTCTTAAGGCTAGTACTAATATTCTTACTAGTTCTTAATATCTCTTAATATAATAGACTATAGGCCTATATAGTAGTATATCCCAGATAGTAATATTCATCATAATATTGTCTATAGGCTACTTGTTTTTATAGTCAATTGATCAGATTTGCTAAGATTTGGGCCCTTTTCAGCGATTTCGGTTTTAAATTTATTATTCTTTACAATAAATGAATTAAACGTGGTTTTCATTATAATATTTTAGTTCAAAAACATAATTTTTTCTGCATTAAGAATCCTCATTTACTTGATAAATATGATTTGATAAATAGGACTTTTATTAATGCCTGTGTTAACTATGATGTTAATAGTTACCATCGTGATTATTCTCAAACCCTTCTTTATCCTTCAACTAATAATAATTTTTGTCCTACTATTAAACCAATAGGTTTCACTAATCTTGGTAACTCCTGTTATCTAAATAGTTTAATTAAAATAATTTTGGCCACTATGCATTTGTTACTTTTAATGACAATACTAATGTTCATCATTTGTTCAATTCTTTATACATAGAAGTTATTTTTGATAAAAGAATGGAGTTTTTCAAAGCACTTAGAAGCTGCTTGGTTATTCTAGTTCTTCTTTCTAACAACCACAAGCAAAATGATAGTCACAAAGCTTATATTTCTCTTTGTGGCTTGCAAGAGAATAATAATGACATCATATCATCCATCAACTCAACTTTTTCTGGAATGTATAAAACATTCTCTGTCTGTAAATATTGTCAATCATACTACCAACTGCTTTGAACCTTTTTATAATATATCTATCAATTCTTTAAATGTACAACATTCTTCATCAGATACTTCTTTAACTAAACTCTGTCCTTCCTGTAATATTAATACTTCTCATTCTATCATGACAGTTATTCAC
>JAUZND010006925.1:0-10557 GCA_034780555.1 Coelogynopora nodosa
TTCGTCTAATATCCATCTAATATTCGTCTAATATCCATCTAATATTCGTCTAATATCCATCTAATATTCGTCTAATATCCATCTAATATTCGTCTAATAATCGTCTAATATCCATCTAATATTCGTCTAATAATCGTCTAATCATCTGTCAATTGCAAAGCATACTTGTTACGCTCTTCAGATAAAAGGATAATAATTCCGCGTTTGCTTAATCATAACATGTTAAAAAATCATCTTAATCAATTTGTAAACATCTGCACTTTACATAATATGCATTTGCATGGTTTTGTACATTTGTTTGAACGGATAATTATAAACCTATAGCATCGATTGCACGACTACGTCGATTTTTAAAAACGCTAACAAGACATCTAACAATAAAAGTGGCTGTCAAAAAAGTGCTGAAAAGATTCTTAGTAAACAACAGATTATTGTAGTAATCATGCTTTTTATGTTTAAATAATATCTTAATAATAACCTAAAAATACTTTTCTAAGAAAATAAGTTTACTAAAAAATATGTTTTTATTTTTATACATGCAGCATTAAAAGTTAAAAATACACAATCACAAATAGATTAAAATATTTAAAATGCTTTTATTTTATTCCATTTTAGTTAGAACAATCCGCTCTGAATAAAATGTTTGTTATCTTTTTATGTATTTTAAAATATTTTAAAATAATTATTTTTGTATTTGTTTTTCAAATGTGGTTTATATTAATTTCTAGGGTCTTATACCTCTGAACATAATTTAAAATGATTATTATGGCCGTTGAAATCGATTATATTATATCAATGTCAATCTTTTAATAATCTAAAAATAGCGCTTAAAAAACAATCCAAAATGTTCAGTTCGACACAGTTCAATAAATTCAACAGACGATGTCTACCTCCAGTATCGAGGAAGTGGAACATGACGTTATCAGAGCATGAAACTCTGAAGTATACAATGTTTCCCTCTCAATCTCTCCCCTCTCCCCTGGTTGGCATGTATGAACCGAGTTTGTGATGAATTGCGAACCATAAACTGAGGTAAACAAAGAACAGATCGTCGGATCGGTTTCCGATCGGATAATAATAACAAGTGTGTTTGTTTGCGGGTCAGTTATATATACTTACTGTAGAGAACAGGCTGCTCTGCTGGGTACTTTCTCCCCTGTCAAGATAAAGCAATATTAATGATGGAATAATCTTCATCATCAATGAAAATATTATAGAATATCTAAACATTGACGAACATGTACACTAACTATAGGTGAGCAACTAATGGAAATAGAAATAGACCTTTGTTATAACGAATTGTTATCAAGTTAATATATCATGTTGGTAATGTTACTAAAATGCATGTCACTCAAAGAGAAGATTTACTATTCAATAACCTCATCAAAAATAGAAACTATACTAATATGGTACAGCAGGTTTCTTATAAAAATAACACCATATTTTTATATCGTGTTTATATAGCTGAATTTCCCCCCCCCCCCCCCCACCTATGTATGGATGTTTTATATGTGTGCATTTGAATCATATTTTTCTGTACAGAAAATTCCAAAACAATTTCTGGCTTGAATTATAATTCATACTTTAAATGATTAAATTTATATTTATATTATAAATTCATTGTAATTATAGTGTTTCCAATTATTACACAAGTAGACTTGTTTCTATTTATGGGGAATTGAATAAATGCCCAATATTTTCATATCATGTATTAAAGATTATAAAAGAAAAAGAAAAAGTATAGATTCTATCTATGAAAGTGAATGCAGGCTCGGCCTAACAAGCATAATTAAGGTAGTTAGTTTGTTATTTTTGTTAAATACTTTAAAATACAATAATTTTTCCAAGTGTAGAAATTCCCCATTAATAAGAAGAACCCTTTTAAAATGTTTAAATGCAAACTATATCATTTAGCTCACATACATATTAAAAGTACAGATTTAGCTAACACTAACTCCATCATCTAAAAGGTAACATAACTTTATTGGCCAGCATGTCTCCATTTATTAATATGACAAATTTCACTTTTGAAATATTATTTAATATGATTTTGTTTGAAATTAAACATCTAGGCATGAAGGGTGCATTCATATAATAAATTAATTAAATCATTTAAACACCGCAAATATGTGGTTATATTTTAAATTTTAAATCGCGGTAGGTAGTAACATTTCTAATGTTTGTAATGTAATACAATTAATCTTTAACAGTTGTATAAAATAAATGGGATGCATCAAGTATGACAAAATTAAAAAGTAAACTGTTTATTGAGAAATTTTCATTCGCGCAATACTTTTCAACTATGTTAAATTATTTTATGTTTAGAATTATACAAAAAAAAATTGTTTTAAATACCGTTAGACTGTTGTTATGCAAATAAATCAATTTAGAAAATCGATTAAATCAGGAGAAATCAGCAAACCTATTTTCGAAGTTTTAATTATGTATAATGTAATTTATAATACATTCTACAATATGTTAAACAAACACCCAATTCTTTAGAACAAATGGTCCCAGAGGTAAAGTTTATTTAATAAAAAATTGATAAAATTGGAGAAAACCTTAATTAAGTTGATACAAATAATTAACCTTTCATTTTAATATATAATAGCACAAGTTTCACTTCGATGCAAAATGTGACATAATAATTGTAAAAATATTGACAAGTACATGTCTAGGTAGTTGCAGTCATGAAGATTAATCTACTGTATATATAGGTATATATAAAGTGAATTCCACAAACTCTTTAACCCAAAGGCTCTCGATGAAGCTCTTGAAAGGGTCACAGTGACATGGCAATTTACCTAAGTGGATTTATAGAATGGGGAACAAATTTAGAGGACTGAGCATGGTATAATACAGCCGACAAGATTTAAATGAATTACTAGAAAAGTATGTATTCCTTTATATACGAATATAGTAACTTTGGCTCGGTCATGCGACCGTTTCTATCGGTGAAATTCAGCTTATGATTTTATTGATTTATTTACTATAATAGCTGACTCTAATTGATATGAGTAAAATATGTTGCAACCATATAATATTTAGTTGTTTTTTGTATTTCGTTAACCAAAATGAAATATCATTTAATTGTAGTCTGTATATAATTGTATTTTGTGTATCCATTTTAAAAAAGCTAAGAAAAAGATTAATCATATAAAAATAAATCGTATAAATTATATATATTTCCTACTTATTTAAAATAATACATTTAGTTAATTATCAAATAAATTGTTTTCTTCGCGATTTTGAAAAATATAGTTGAATTCTTAAAAAAATTGTTTTTCCATGTTTTCCTAAGGCAACATAAAAACAGTAAATAATATCTATACTGATTATACCAAAAAGCCGAACATTAACAATACATTTATACTTTTTGATTAATAATTCAATTTTACGTCACTTTATGAAGCAATTAGCATTATTTATAATCTACAGAGTGGTAACAAATTAGCACAGAATTGATAATTTTCATCCTTGGATGTCAGATAAATTCAAATTATACTGCCAATTTAAAACTAAGAACTAAATCCCTAACAGCATAGTATCGAAAGTATTGCAATGTATCATTCATTTGTCCAAATTAGTAGGAATGAATAAAACCTGCTGATGCAACGTTACATTTTAATTCATCCAATTTAAAAAAATAATATTTTAAGCAAATAATCTTTATCACATATAGCCATTAATTAAAAATGAGATAAAGGTTTTAGGAAACTATTCAATTGATACTGTATTTTTTTCCGACACTTCTTATTGTTTTCGGAATATCATGCTAATAATAATCATTAATATGAATAATATATGAATAATAATAAAAACTTTCAAATCACAAAATTAAGCACAACATTTCTGTTTCGTCTTTAAAGTTGGTAGGCTATATTAAGTTAAAAGTTTTATAACTTTTCACTAATTAAGTATACTACACTATTCAAATTTTAACTCATTTACATAATTAGAATTTTTAATAAATATTCAACATAAATAATTTAGATCTAATATATTCTATACTAAAATGTTTGAAATTTAATAAAGTAAAATATAGAAAATAATTATAAATATAATGTTTTTCATTATGACTGATATTATATACATATATTTATATTAAAGCTACAGCTAAATATATAGATCCACAGTATTTGTATGGTAGTTCGTATTAAAATGTGTTTTTAAAAATACTGACATTTGCTAAGTCAGTGTTCCCTGTGTAATCCTTATTTATAATTATTTGGGATAACTTCAGCGGACAGACCCTCAGAAAGAAATTACTTTTTTGCTTCATCGCTTCAAGGATATATATACAATTTTAATAAACTCATTAAATAAAGACAACATATCGCAACTGTTGGACAATAAGTGTTTAGCATCAGATAATTGAATTTCACATTCAACCAACCTTACGGGGGTTGGCGGGTGTTTGCCATGTGCTTCTAACCTTTCTAAAAAAACGTGACTTAATTGTTTATAGGGTTTTTAATGTAAGTTATATATTTCAGTCATTTAATGAGAACATGGTATAGGACAGTTCAACCAAGTATAATTATATATTTCCATATATGAGACACTTTTTAATTACACAGTCTGACTAATTAAATTACGTGAAATATAACGTATTGGTTTACTTTAAAAGTGACTTTGTCATAATCGTTTTGTTTTTAAAAATATATTGTTTTTAATAATTTGGTCCAATTTAACCTAAAAGAATGAACTTTTTATTTAATTTTCTTAAAACGGTAAAGATTAATTCTTCAAATCTCTATCAAACTCAGATGCCCAAAATCATCACACGCCCAAAATTGAATGCCCACAAAATCCTGAAGCAAGGCAGAGAATCCATGAAATGTAATTAATATTTGATAACAGTATTTGTTCTAGAATAATATAGAATTAATTTATTTTATAAAGAAATTAAAGATAACTATGACGATATTTACAAAAGTGAATTTCATTTAAAGCATAAACAAAGGTCAACTTGTAACATATTTGGCTTTAGAGTCAATTTGGCATTATGATTCAATCTTACAAATCTAATGTTATAACGGATATATAGAATTATTTTTAATAAAATATAACAACTGTTCAATTATTGTGACTATTCAGCTATTATCAGGTACCCAGGCTCCCTACTTACGACAGGATTGCCAGTAATGCTTATTAAAACCACCAAACAAATCGTCAATAAAAAAGCGATTCGCTTATTAACATTAAAGATAGTTTGTGTTGTTTAATTTCAGGTATCAACTGGCATTTTTTAATAAAAAATCAATTTTATGTTGGCCTAAATTCAACTCTAATTCACACATCCTTTCATCGATTAAATTTGTATCATTAAAGAATATTTTCTTCAGATTGATATTATTATTTTAGATAAAGTTTATTCAAATATTGTTTATATTATTTAATCAATTAGATTCACAAATCTCACTGAAAATAAACCTTTGTTTTGTCAATGAAAATTTTGATATTATAGAAAAATTATGTCATATAAATGTCATAGAAAATGTTAAATATATTTCTAAGTCTTATAGAAAAATTTGAATACTTTAACCTTAAGTATAAATATTTTGATATTTTAAAACATTCTATGACATTTCTGTATCTTTCTATGCTGAATTTTTCTATAATAGCGCATATTTGACCCAGTTTAGGAGCTTTTCTATTATAGACACACACCCAGGTGAATGTCTGGATGTATTTTTGGCTAACATATGTATAAAGTAAGTCACATAACTGTAAATGTAGGTCAGATATGGTCTAACTCAAAAATCTTCATCTCCGAAACATATACTTTTAACACCAAATTTGTCTCTGTGTGATATTCCGTTGCCAAAGGGAATCTCTGGATGAATGTGTTAAAAGGGTGACTATAATGATATTACAAATTAAAAAACTTTAAAAAAATTAATATACCTTATATTATTGTATAGTACACTACTATATTAAATTTTAACTAAATACATTTATCTGATATATCTAAATATGTTTGTTCTTATTCTATTTTTTAATTAATACCATAAATGTATATTCATAAACGAATTCATCATTTTTTTAATAATATCATCTACAAAAACATAAACTAATAAAGCGGCTAATTGATATTTTATCATCATATATGTTCGCTCTTAACTATCGATCTTTAAATATCTGCAAACACACAATGGGACTGACAAAGTAGTATGAGTAAAAACAAGACCAGATTTGAACTTGTCATGAAGAAAAAAATATGAATTATTTATGGTAACTGTAGACAAACTGCCACGGGCTTTTCTCAAGTTTGTTTAGAGGTAAACAGGAACTATAATATACCAAATGTACTTTCTGTCCCGCGAGAGAATTATTGATCTAATCTCAATTATTAATTAATTAATTATAAATTATTAATAGCATATGAGGTAATAAACACTGATTGTCTCACTATGAAATGTTATAAATAATTAATTAATTAATTAAATATATATATATATCACAAAAATTTAAGTAATTTCACAAAGAACATTGTTCTGTGGATTTTCAATATTTAAGTAAATTAATAAATAAGCGGATGTTTTTCCGGGTGCATCCGAAGGCTGTTAATCAGCTGTGGCACAACGATTTATTTCTTATCGATATTGCCTTTGAATTATAAATGAAGATCGCATAGAACAGAGAGAAATATAATAATATTATATATCCATAATAGATCAACCGGTAAAAGATATTGCACAACTTCTAGAACAAAAAACAGTAAATGTTATAAACGAGTTTAAAAGTTAATTTTCACAAAACTATTTCTAATAATATTCATCATAAATTGATAGATTTAAAAAGTGCTATACATACTTAATGTTGTTATTAATTATTATTTAGTAACTGTACTGTCGCTAATTTAATTATACAGTATTAGCTGTAGTCAGACTCACACATAAAAACATAAAATTAAGGATTGCTTTTATTCAATTTTATAATTTTTAAAATAATTTACGCATTGTTATTGATCAAATGCTGCACATTTATCCAATATGTATAAATATATGTACATTATTATTTTATTATATTTGTCTGTTTTTAATCTATTTTTTTAAGACTGCAATGTTTCAATCATTCTGAATCCGGTATCATTAATTATGTTGCAGCGGTCAAAATACTTTCCAATGTACGAGATCGTGAACTTTGATATCATATTTTGAAACTATTTGGCATTATCATGTATAGGTTACATGCTATAACATATGTACATGTATATGAATAATCTATATAAAAATCTATAATTATAAGTATTTTAAGAAGGTTAGTGGAATGCAGTTTGTAAGAACAGGTGAACTATAGGTATATAATGTAAGTTTGTAAGGATGTTATTTCTCTGTCTTCTCTATACTGTTTGTTAATGATGTGGAATGAAACAATTTAAACGAAAATAGCACAAAATATGAAAAAATGTATATTTCTAAAAGTATTTGTAGTCCCGATTTGTATTTTCGAGTATTTGTAGAACGATTTTTAATTCTTTATATATAATTGACAAATAAAATATGTATGAACACTTTTTTTGCAATTTTATAAAGTACAAGGCAGAACATTGTAAATAATTGGACATACTGGCTAATGTTTATGCTTTTAATATTGAAACGACAGAACCTGAAACCATTTTAATATAACTTTATTATTGTGCAATTAATATTGTTATCAATATATTATAAATATATTATACATATAAATAAATATAGTGTTAGAGTCAGACTCTAATTATACAAAAGAAGATATTAAATTGTCAATCTCTTGAAAGTTATCAGTGCAAAACAGCGCTTACATTTTAATCATATATTGCAATATAGACTTATAGACTTATTCCTTAAAATATACCATAATATTAAAAGAAGGACAATGGCTATTATACAGAAGTATAGATTTGTTATTTATTAGAATTTCTTGTAATGTGACATTAACAAATCTGTTTTTCAAAATATTTCCTATGCAATTATTTCCTTTGCGAAACAAAGTGGGCTTTCATTTGTAACGTGTTGGTTTACGTTTGACTAACAGTTTCTGGGATATTTTGACTTAAATTGTTATATTTAGTCAGCAAAGAATGGCTCAAAAAACGTTGTAATGAAACAAGTTGTTTTACACAATGATATAGTACACCTTAAGAAAAACACAATTGTTTATAGGGACCTACACTATACAAAATGTCAATGCTTTTTAGAATTATTGTGATTTATTTTAAGACCTACAATTCTTAAATTAGATTTTTTTTAAAAATAATTTCACGTCACAAACTCATTTCTCTATTATAAATGGCTAATATTTATTTGTAAGTACGTTTGACATAAATCATTCAACTATTAAGAATGTGTAATCCTAGCAAAAAAGAGGTTTTCTGCGATATGAGAATATAAATAATATTACTTTCATTGTTAGTAAATAGTGCACGAATATTAACTAAAATTTTCAAGAATGATTTAAAATAAAATTGTACTTGCTTAAATTGTTGTCTTCCTCTAAAATGTATTGACGTTTTTATAAATTTTTCAATTGCTTGCAGACTAGTTACATTTTATTGGACTGAACCGTAAAGAATATATACGATAAATAGTGATTTATTTTTAAACAGGATACTAAAAATATTTTATAAGAACTGTTTTTAAAATATTAATTCTTGTTTGTTCTCATGAAAAATTATTTGCTAATAATTTTCATTTTCAACTGTCTGTTACCTACACAGCTTAATCATTATTTCTAACAGATGATAAAAATCGGGAGTAATGGATAAACCATGTCAGTGGTTTACATTTAATGTATTAATAAAATGTAGGAGACTTCTAAATACAAGCGGAATGATTAATTTAAAAGAATAAATTTAGTTTTAAAATTTAAACAATAAATATTTTACTTCTATAAGTTTGTTCTACTCATGAACATAAATGTCAATGCAATGGTGAAAATTGAATCATATTGTATCATTATAAAAAATATTATAATAATCATTTCATGAATAATACTTAACACCCTATTAAATATACATACAACATTTTATAATCTTTAACATTTTTCTAAAACAGATATTTTAAATTAGATTTGTAAATGGGGTCTAACATTATCTGGACTAAAATACACAGAGAAGCCCACAAGCAAAAATAAGTATAACAAATTCTAATCAATTTTAATCAGCGCCTGCAAAAACAATTGCCGCAGATCATTAAAAATTAACACTCCAAAACGCCTTTTACACTTATAAACTGCATTAAAAATAACTTAACCATCCAGTTTAACACAAAACAGTGAAATTCCTACCTTATGGTTGTTAATATTTTAGCATAGTTTGATTGGTTTTGATTTGATTTGATCGATTCATTTATTTATTTAAATAATTTAATTTAAAGTTTTTTGAATTATATAGTTGGCATGTTTTGTGGTAAACTTCTTTTTTTGGTTGAAAAAGCACTGAAATATACAATGCAAAATGTGTGTTGCTATTTATACAATTTTAAAACTGACGAACATAGCATTTCTTGTACTTCTTACTTCTGTTTTTTGATCACTTTTCTTCTAGTTATATTTTTGAGTGAACTACATAATATTCGCCTGTTTATCTATTCCTAAGTATTGTACATTTTGTAATTAACAATGGCAATATGTTTTTGAAAACATTTAATATATTAGGCAGACAATTAAAAACGCCTATTTAAAACGCTGCGATGCATATAGATTAAGTATTATTATTTAACATCAATCGTAAAACGTGAAATACTGTGTAATATAAACAGTACCCCGTGTTCACTAATTCTACTATCTAACCATATATTCCTACTTTTTATGAAAATATCAAATAACTGATCTATGTTTGCACTAAATTTCTGGCGTTATAAATATCGTGCAAAATCTAGTTCAGTGGTGACATAAAATATTATCGGTCGAGAGACAAGCTACCGCTAGATTTATTAGCCGGAGCACACATTTTTAAAGATGCAAAGAGTTATTACTTACTACGACAAATGGTAAAGGTCAATTATATTTTATACTCGGGTTGTCATGCCTTTTTCTATTGTTGATGCCACAGCTTTAGTTCGGTACAGGTAGTAGGTTGCGTCCATGTTTCGATATGTGTTATCATTGAGTATATTTCATGTTTCAATATTTTGACTTTACATCGGTCTTTAAATAATTTGAAGCAGGCAGCAGACTATTGCTGCTATAATTCAAATAGCGATTCGTCCAAAAACAAGATTGGGTGAAAATGAATGAGTGTCATTAACATGGTTTTGTTGTATGGCAGCCGAGAGAGACGAAAACGTTATTCACTCTTTAAAACGTGAATAACATAAATAACACTTTTTAAAAAGTGAATAACACAAATAACACATTTTAAAGAGTGAATAACATAAATAACACTTTTTAAAAGCGAATAACACATTTTAAAAAGTGAATAACATAAATAACACATTTTAAAAGGTGAATAACATGAACAACAGTTTTAGAAAAGCGAATAACACTATTTGAAAAATGAATAACACAAATAACACATTTTAAAAGGTGAATAACAAAAATAACACTTTTTGAAAAAACAAATAACACGAATAA
>JAUZND010006926.1:0-10557 GCA_034780555.1 Coelogynopora nodosa
GGCCCTCCCATAATGTAGAGGGCCCCCCTGGAAAATTTCAGGGGGGTACCTACCCCCTGTACCCGCCCTCTGGGTGCGCTACTGAATATTATATTCAAATTTACTATTGTATTGGGCTGAATTCCAAAATTATTAACATTATGCCACATTTCAATAGTAAATTAAAAAAATATATTGAAAGGAGTATGTTATCTTGGAACTTGCTATTTTAATCAAATGCAATAAAGAATTGGTTCGAAATTTATATTCATTTTAGAAATGTTTTCCACCCTAGGAATTTGAAGTGATTTTGACTTTGAGAATTCAAATTTTTCTGGTATTTATTAAATGTGGAATGATATGTATTACCTGTCTTGCTATAGGAATTGGAGGAGCAACCTTGTTAAGGAGTATTGCTGGGAAAGTATGGATTGCCTCATTCACATTAGCCATAGTCTAACAAACTTCCTTGGCCCTCTGAAAAGTCAAGTTTTTTTCCATGAATAATTTGTGCTGAAGGGTTGAACTGTTGATGCCAGCAACTACGCGATCTCTTAAATGAGTTTTCATGTTATCTCCAAAATTGCAGTGAGATGCTTGCTGTTGCAGCTTTAAGAGAATTTACTTTGTAGTTGGTTCTTCTTTCCAGATGATTGAGTTCAAACTTGCTCTTTCTGTAATGTCAAAGTTGCCAAGCTTTAAATGCTGAATTTCATTTTATGTTAACTGATTTGGCTTTCTTGGAAATGCTAGATTCTTTAACAGTGTATAAGCATCACCTCCAGCAAGAGTGAGTTCTCTTGAGTGATTTTATCATTTGTCCGGCAATAAAGGTGGAATCTATCAAACCACTCATCTAGAGCTTCAGAAATTTTGATGTCCAAATGTTCTAACAGAGGTATTGTATATTTTTATCAAAATAAAATAAATATTATTTGTAAGTATTGCTATTAAATGTAATGAAATAGGTTGTATAAGTCAGTGCTTGTGACACCAATTGTTATATAAAGATGTATTGAATTGAAATAAAGTCATGAACAAAACAACCTTTCAGTAATATAAATAATATATTTATGATATACAAGATAGAGACTAATACTAAGATAACATTTTTACCTATTGTAACAAAGTCAAGATGATGAGTGACAAAACCATAACTATTATTCATAATTTGCACAACAAAAACTTAAACATTAATGAAACAGTAAAACAACTACAACAGTTAAATTGACTTTATTCCATTGATTATCAGTTATAGTCCCTAGATGAAATGATTGAAGGTTAGAATGGGTATCACAAGTGCATTGTATGATATAAATTATATGTTTTAACTGAGTTTCAGGTTGATCTATATCCTCTTAATTAAGCCCAATGTTTTTTATGATAATTCTATTCTTCTACGTTTTTTTTATTATTAATTTTTTATATTGTAAAACAAAAATATTTTATTTATTCCATATGGTAAATATTTTTATTATAAGCTGTTCAATTAGCAAAATATAGAATGTTATAATTAATAACATTTGTATATAGA
This sequence comes from Coelogynopora nodosa, assembly GCA_034780555.1. Lineage (NCBI taxonomy): Eukaryota > Metazoa > Platyhelminthes > Proseriata > Coelogynoporidae > Coelogynopora > Coelogynopora nodosa. The sequence continues at coordinate 1,514 of JAUZND010006926.1, forward strand.
ATTGATTTAAAAAAACATGTTCAGCATAAATTATAAATTTATTTCATTATTATATATATTTGTTAATGCATTTTGAAATGTTTAATGCTAATTTATGAGCATATTACAATTGTTTTACAGAATCATAGAAACAAAAATATTGCTTAACAGTTTTATTTGTCCAGGTAAACATTTTTTTTATAAAAATTTGATTCTGGAAAATAAACACATGGGTATCTACATAAGTACAAAAATTTGGGCTATACCTCTGTTATAGCAGCCTGAAATAATTGTAGCTATATTTTAGCATTTATTTCCACATTTATGATATATATATATATGACTAATAGTAATACTATATAAACATTCCGAAAATAATTATTATGAACGAAAATTTAGTAAATAGAGCCATTATGCAGACTTGCATGTAGGCCTACTTACTGAACTGTCTGCAAATAACTCAGTATATAATTTTTGTATGCTTAGCATCAAGTGTAACAAATCCAATCTTTAGTTTGATTTTAATATTAATGTCAATCAGCGTATAATGTTTTCTTTTGATTGTCTAATATTTCTATATATTGATTATCTCAACTCAATTTCTATCCTGAAGATGTTACCATTATAAAATTGTTTATTGGATACATTACATAACTTTTCTCTCTCTTTCTCTGTCACTTACTTACTGTACATTTTATTTATGAATAGTATTCATTTAATCTTTTCTGTTAACTATATATAATGCAGGGTGCCCGTGGGTCTGGAGGTTTACAGAGGCTCGGGAGGTTAGGGATTTTCTTAGAAAATGTCTGGAGGTTTTATTTAGCATTACAAGACAGTCAGTTCTCAGACATCTTCAGAACGAAATAGTCAGTTTTTAAAAGGACATTGACTGTTAATCCGAGTTGGCTGGTGCAAAATCATGTTTAAGCCCATCTGCAAAAGCAAATGCATTATGCAAAGTATTGCAAGAAAAGACTTGGGAATTTCTTCAATTAAAAATTTGGTAGCATGCCATGTGCCCATATGAGAACTTTTGTGCTGCTTAAAACAGACATGAGTTTTTTAAACACTTTTTAAACCAAATTTATTGTTTTTTTGTTGTATATTTCCATATTTAATTTATTTTCTCTAAACCCATGCCTGTTCAAATTGAGGACATTTAGCATATATGCATATGTACGGTATTATTAAATTATTTTGCGCCAACATGCATAATACATATATATAACATGTAGTTCTATTCGTTTCCTGCAATTTTAGACATTTTGCCTTCGTATTCTTTACTATTTTACACTAATTATTTTAGGGAATCATCAAGGTAAATAGTTTTGAGCACTGTGTCTACGCTTCTTATTATCGTTTATGATGCATATTGTGTTATGCATATGCTGTTAATGTGTTACGAACTTGTACAGATGGTTGTAATATACCTACCGATTAAATAATGTATCTTTAAAACATCTTGCTTTTATTTCCGTTTTGGTCAAAAGTAGATGTGACTAAACGTTTTTTTAATACAATTTTATGTTGGGAGGTTTTCCGAAAAAATAAATTTGGCTGCCAGAGGTTTTTTGTGGAATGTCTTGTTTTCTGGAATTTTCACTGTACCCATGATTGTGAACGTTATTTAGGTTTGAAAGCTCATGCGATTTTTAGAAACATATATGTGTTTCTGCTTATTATCTAAAAGTTACCAGTACTTTTTCCTTGAATCATTATAATTTAAAAAATTATATTTAGTATTACTTAGCATAAAAGTTTAAAAAACAAAATTTTAAAATATTTATTAATTTGGGAACACTTTGTACACAAAATATAACAAGTATTATTATGAGCTTAAAATACATAACACTATGTTTCAGAACTGTATATATATTATAATTATAATATATGTTTTCATCAATTAAGAATCTGTCAAATGTTAGTAAATAAATATTTGACATTATGCATAATCAGGCAACATATTTAATTCATTCCTGGGTCCCTTAATTTGGTTATTATTTACCATTCATAATGTAACACTCTTTTTTGTTTTAGTAACCCAATTTCTGTTTTATTGTAAGACAATTAGTTGATCAATTTAATAATCATATTTTATAGCGGATCACTTACAATGATGTGGTGTAGGTATTATAATTAATGTGTTTATTAAATGACCACCAATTTTTGGTATCAAGTTTAAAATTTTTACTTAGTAATGCTAAATCAGAATAATTTAAAAATGAAATTTATTGTGAACAGACTAAAAAACAATATTATAGAAGAGTAAAAAATATTGTTATCAATTTTCGTTTATTGCTTAAACTATTGTATACTACTGTTTAGTCTACAAAGTAGTGGGTGGTTTATAAGTAATTCGTATAGTTTAGAAATTTGGCTCCTAAATGAATCAATTTTTTTACATAAGTGTATATAAATAATTTTTTTAAATAAAATTGTATATTTTGTATGATAATTTTTCATACTATTCCTTAAAATGGATTTTTCTTTCACAAAATTGTGCTTTGTTTTCAGCTTATCTTTCTTCATGGTCTTGGAGATACTGGGTAAGCTAGATCTTTATTTAATATAAACCTTTTGATTAATAGACTGTTACTACTTTATTTATATTTTCAGTCATGGCTGGGCTTCAATTTTGAAAGAAGTCGTTCCAAAGTTTTGTAAGATTATTTGTCCTCATGCGTAGGTTATGTTTCTTTTAACATTATTTTTATATTGATTTTTGGTGAGTTGATATTACATCAGGATATATTGTTTCAGAGATGCTATTCCTGTAACAGTAAATGGAGGTATGACAATGCCTGCTTGGTAAGCAATTTCTAGTTTTAACAATTTACACATATATTTTTGTGATATATGTATGTAACTTTTTTTTCACTTTTAATAATATTCATACCTTTTTGTTTAAGGTATGACATTTTTGAACGATCACCAAGTGTCAAGCAAGATGTTGATGGTATTAAGAGGGCTTCTATACACTGTGAGTGATTTTCTATAATGTTTTTTAAATTTTATCAATTATTAATTAATAAAATATTGTTAATAATTAAACGTTGGTTTTTTGATCAGATTCTAGTTATAATAGATAGTTTAGCCATAACAGCACCAGTCAAATTGACCAACACGTACATTACTGTGTAATTTTTAGTGCTTTTCGAATTTTTTTATTATTCACTAATCACACGCTTGGTTAACTGTCAATTTAGAGAAAAGAGTTTGCTCATTTTAATGTAATAGATAAGAAGAAATATTTAGTGAAGCACCTGTTTTTGATCATTGATCTTTTACTGAAAATGTTTATATATATATATATAATATATAATGCATACAGACTGCTAGGAGAGTTTCAACTTTCCTAGTGAACAAATGACACATACTAATCTGGGAAAGAAATTCCATTTATCAAAACAAATTTAGTGATGAACATACGCGTTATTCATCATGCTAATAGAATAAATAAATAAAAACACACTTATTCCGACCGTTTCGCTATTGCCTTTTCAAAGACTTTATTTAAAACAATAATTTAATAAAACGTTTCATTTTATTCTCAAACATTTGATTTGAAACAGTTAAATTTCATAACGCTTTCATGATTTATGCTTATATATTTTACTATGTTAGTAAGTACTATATTATACGAGATTCTGACTAAAATTCTGGAAAGGGCCAGAATGGTACCTCAAAGGCTTCCCTAAAGATCGAGAGCCCTTGTATATAGCATCTTTCGCTTGCCCTATATTTATTAAAGAAGTAAATATATTTTGTTAATGCAATCAATGGTTTCGGATATGATTTTTTTCAAAAATAAGTAAAACATGCTTTTTAACTAAACCTTTCATGAGGATTTCGATGGTGATGATGAATAGATAGTTAATGGTGCCCGCAAGGATATTTTATACTGTACACACAACTATTCAATAGAAAAAATGGTGCTTTATATTTTTATTTATCCCAAAATATGGAAATATTATATAATAACCTGTTTATTATTATTGCGCTGTATCTGAATTAGGCTCCACTGTGCGAATTTATTGTACGCACTTGATTATAATGCATATCAATATATATCAATCATATTTATAGCAAGTTATTTCATCATTTATGGCGGAACATTTTTGTTGTTGTGGGCTATCTATTATCTATGTTTTTTCTCAACAACAGGCTTATCTTCCTTTAATAAAAAAAGAGGTATTAAACAAGAAAATAAAAGATTATGAATAATTAACTTTGGTTAGGGTGGCCAAAGACGGTATTTGTCACTCTGTTTATATCCTATATATTATTTACATAAATAAATAAAGGTATATGTGATGGGCCTTTTGTATAATTAATAGGAGCACTGCAGTAGTGTATTACATCCATACTTAAAAAAATATAACAATGATAAGATTGCCTACTAATAAGAACACCGCAACAGTTTGAATTTTGTATAACCGTTAGTAGATGGATTTTTCACCTGCTAATACCGTTGTTAAGAAATTAACTTTCTCATAATCGTTATCAGTGAACTTTAAGAAACAATTCAGTACAAAGTATGCAACTTTTACAGAAAAAAACTCTTTCGGCCTGTTGCTCTTTCGATAAAGTTAAGTAAAATCATATTACATTGTATACTGATAAATAGAAATATTGTCTGTATTGTCTGCATATTGTATTAGTAGTCCAATTATGGTAATAAATTAAAAAAATTCAGTTGAACAGATTTTTTAAAACGTAATGGATTTCGGATGACAATAGTGTTTCAATTAGTATATCTGTGAAGCCATTGTATTGGTAATAAACGCGGATTGTTTTACCATTTTATGGAAATAAACATACAGATTTGGAGGCTTTAATACGGTGAAAATGGCCTCCAAACTCAAAGTAGTGAAGGGACATAGATTAGAATTACGTATGGAGTTCCAATCCAATAGTAGTGGACCCGGTTCATATGAATTTAATCGCTAAGTAGTAGAAATAAATTGAATTTCGAAAATCGTATTATATATAGCCTAAAATGCAACATATTAGAAGTGCCCATATGAGACGAATTATGCTATATCATATTATCACCAACCAACAGTATTGGATTCTACGTTTCAATGCTGTTTCAGTCTGAATATGGTCCGAGATACCAGCAGTCAGTCACTTTCTTTGTGTTTCTCCCATCCATCTCCAGTGGAGACCATTGTTTCCTCTGAGATTAAGGAAGGTATCCCATCGGAGCGGATCATGGTTGGCGGGTTCTCTCAAGGGGGCTCGATAGCTCTCTACAGCTCACTCACGGGTTCCAATCCTAGTTTGGCGGGAGTTTTGGCCCTGAGCACCTATCTACCCATGCTTTCTGACTTCCAACACAATCCTCAGGTATTACACCTACAGCAGCACTGCCATCTTGTCTTGGATGATAACACTGGTCAAGACAATTTTTCTCTGTTTCCTTAAATAAAGAGAATAACTGTAAATCAATTTTTGCAATTGAACTTAAAAATTTAAAAAATTTCATCCAGCATGTTCTTGTTCATCTCCTTGTCACAAATAATACAAGTCTATAGTGAAAATTATGCAACTTAACAATCAGTTGTCCAATCAGCTGTACAAGACCCAAACCCTATAGCGTTCAAAAGATCCACCAAACTAGTGCTGTCTTTTAGTAAATTTCTTATTTGAGGGCCAATGAAAATGCCTTCCTTTTTACCCTGTCATAGTTGACAGTCAGAAACAATTCTGTTAGTCTTTTAAATGTTGACAAAGATTTAACAGACTTTTTAACAATACCGAGTTTCATTTGGAAAGTTGGTAGGTAAATTTTGTTTTATTCCACAAATGGCTGATGACTAACTGATTGCTTGCCAGACTCAAATTCGATTCTTTTAGGTCACTCTTTTACATATAGTGTTGCTTTACTGCTCTGTTATAATACTTGGTGAATTCAGCCTGCATACCAAGTAGAAGACCAATCACTTTAAGTTCACCGCAAATGAACCACGTGCAGTTTTCGTATCTGGATGAGACAATTAAGATTACCATGTTTTCATATGATTTCTTCATTAAATACACAGATAGCGTTTTTGGTATCCTGGGATACATCTTTCCATTGTGCAATAGTACCGCTTTCAAGCTTGTCTTACTCAAAGCAATAAAGGGTCTGCTAGACATCAAAGTAAGTAAATAGCGCTTCAATATTAATGCAGTAGCACAATTGATTACTTAAAGTAAATAGTCCATAAATTTCTGAACTTCTGTTTCTAAATTTGTAAATGAGCACATAATATCCTGCCATTAAGTTCCATACGTTTAACCTTTAAGTAAGCAGCTCTGTTTGAGACATACTTACGAAGTCATTCATATACTCCGGCATAATGAAATGCATATTGCTAATATCTTTAAGATTGAAATTTGATACTGGCACTCTATCCACCTATTGAACTGCTCTCATACGTTGTTTTTTTAATGACAATAAAAACTAGCAAAAGTTACTATATTATGCAATGTAATATATACAATATCTAAAAATCTAGATCTGATATTGAAAAATAAATATATCGTTTGTTTTTAACGTATGAAAATACATAAATTCCTGAATTCCTTAGGGTAGATTATTGATTATCGGGTAACGTAATCCAACGTCTAGCCTGCTATTGACCAATGAACATTGAGTATTTTCAGCTCGCTTCTAATTGGTTGTTGGGGTATGAAAGACGCTACACAGCGCTCAGGAGCCAGTTCGGACCTCTCTCTCTTAAAACGTCCAGGCGAGGTGAACACAAACCAGATCTAGCCGGAGAATTTATTTTAAAAGACAACTATGGATATATCAGATGCGTTCGAGCACCACACCAAGTTGTTTGAGGCCTAGGTGGAGAAGTTACGGCATTACCTGGAGTCAACAGGCTTGACACATAACTAGAGTCGCAGTATTGTCCAAAATCACTCCGTTGCAGCGTAGCATAAATTTATACAGCCTTGTTCCAAATTCCAACATCTTAGCATCCGTCCCATCCCAATTGAAGGCAAGCGTGTATGTACTAATGTTAGCCCAGTAGAGTCCCTCGCGTGGAGTGAAGTTTATCAACGTAAACCATAGTTTGGAATTGTTATGCAGAAACAAATCGCGAAGTGTTGGGTTGAGATCCGAAGTCTCAGTTGACTGCTGGTAATGCTCGATCGTACCCGAAACGACCCTGTTCTTGTTTAAATAGGTCAATAGGAACACGGTTTCAGTGGGCGAGGTTATGAGTCATAGGGCCTAGTGGAGTGATCCGGTTCGAGGAGTCCTGTTACCATTTGAGGTGGCCTAGAATGCCTCCTTATATACTACTGATGTAGGAAACTTGGAGGCTCATTTCCCATCCTTCTAACTTTTTAATAATGTTGGCCACTCAACGAACTGTGCAAAACTTTAAAAAAATCGGATTGTCAAACAATAAAAATATGTTTTATGACTAACATACTAAAAAGTTTGTTTTCTAATAATAATGATTAGCTCTCAATTATTTTTCTATGAATAGAAATATATATTATTAATAGAAATATTTAATCAATAAGGAATATTTGATGTTTTTGTTTTATGTGCCCATGTATCTGGAAATTTGATTAAGCTGGGAAAATGTAGTTAGTATGAAAATTTTTGTTAATGATAATTATATGTTTTTAGTTTTTATTTTAGGTTTAACTTGTAAGTTTCACTGTGTAATGCATAATAATATGGAGTGTTGTCCTAGTTGTTATTTAAAAAATAAATGTAGGATTTTCCTGCATTGCGGTAATTTGTATTTGAAATTTGTAATTTGAAATGCGGTATTTGTCTAAAAAATTGTCCCTGTCTATTAAAAAATAAATATTTCTACGTAGCTAGGCGTTGTTTATTTGATAATATTTGTCTATACTGGGTTCAGTACACCATTATTTACATACTCGTTCGCTCTTTTTACTATTATCAGATTGTCAAGATCAAAAAGTCAACTCCCATTTTCCAATGTCATGGTTCAATTGACACGATTGTTACTCAAGAAAGGGGAATAATAACATCACAGCTTCTCCAGGAGTTGGGCCTTTGCAACAGCAAATTCCAAAGTTATGATGGCTTGGGTCATTCTTCCAATGACGAGGTCGGTCTTTTACCGGGTCGTATAAATTGTGTACTATTGGTGTTATTTATTATGTTTTATTATTATTTATTAATGTTCTGTTCTTCAGGAGATGGAGGACGTAGCCAAGTTCTTGAAGGAGCATCTTCCTGTCATCTGATTGTCGACACTTAGACAATTAAATCGAAATGTTTTACGCAACGCAAACCCGATGTCTCAGACTTTTTCAGATCGTCTCTACCGTATATCTCAGCAATACACATAATCTGATCATAATATTGTTTAATTGTGTGTGCTTACGATTGATTTTAGCGCACATACTATTGTGAAGTTTATATTTATGTTTGTGCTTGTAGCTTTTTAATTAATTTTATAGCTGGCTTACAATATGATAATGAAATGAAAAAAACATAGTGAACACATTTCAATTCCGATTTGTATTTGCTATGTAATTATCTGTTCGAATGTATTATACTGAATGTTATTCTTGCATATTTACTATTGTGGTCAGATTTTATCTGTATCATTGACACATCGATGAAAATATAGTGTAATTTTTTTTATACTTTGTTTTTATTGATAGTTTTACCGTGCGTATTGCATGTTATATCGCCCATTATTGAATAAATAAAAAAAATTTAATCTAAAAGTGATTAAATTTATAAAATGCATCCGATATGTTTGTTATGGTAAATTATTATTATAGATAAATTCTACATAACGTTTTATCCGTGCCTTACTTCAAATGGTCACTACTAGGTTTTTAACAGAACTTTAGATCAGCATTAATAGCTCTATTTTATTAAAGTTGAAAATAGGTATCGTTGTGATTATCCTATCGATATATTACATAATATGAGTAATCATTACAGGGTTCGCACCGATCTTGAAAAGCCTTGAATTTTGAGCTCGTCTTGAAAAGCCTTGGGAACTGGGAAACCATGAAAAAAGCCTTGAAAAGCCTTGAATTTTAGCATTTTTAAGAAAATC
>JAUZND010006927.1:0-10557 GCA_034780555.1 Coelogynopora nodosa
CTTCTTACTCTTGACACGAACGGTCGTATTCTCAATCGATCTCTCCGGATTTGATTTTATTTTAAATAGACCAATTTATGCTACTAAATTCAGTTTGTTCCATACCCTCGGTTGTGCTCGCATTAACTTGTGTTCTTATTTTACAATTTTATACAACTAACATGATGTATATAACATCGTTTTGGATGCATCAAACGTCGCTAACACTTTGAAAAAAGTTACAATATGAAAAGCACAACCATTTTCTACATGAATCAGCAAGAAGAGTGCAAGCACTACTAAAAGCAAAATGTAACATGTTATATGGACTTTGCGGGATCAGTCCAATAAACAAGTATACACTCCATCCAATATATTGGAAAACAAGTTCAACCCCTATACCCGGGATAATGCAGTTTTGTCTATTGAAAAGGATAACGAATTGGATCTTATTCTAGCAATTCAATCTTTTGAGTGGAATATCAAAGAAGGTCTACAACAACTCCTCAAAACCACAACTGGTGTCGATAAAAGTATTTATAAAGTGTGGACAACATATTCTGAAGACCGACAAACAGTCTGGTTAAAATTATCAATGGATTTCGAATCATTCGACTGGCGTGCAGTAGGAAATGAATACCAGCTCCGTTTCAATCTGGACCCGGGTCATATCAATTAGTTATCCGTGCCACTAACTTCTACTGTGGTGATCATGGAACCAAGGGCTACAAATTTAGCGTTTTGTTCAAAATTTTCAAAATTAGATACAATGAGGCAAAGATCGTACCACTCTTCGAAATTGAACCAGAATTTGATGTTGACGAACAAACACAAGACAAATAAGAAGACGATAACGATGATGATGATGATTGTGGTCCTACGAGTTCAAAAAAGCAGAAAACGTTAGCTCTGTACATGTAAGAAATATAATTATTACATGTTTAATTCTAAGATATTTTGTTTATCGTATTCTTTATTTACATGCATTTAATTATTTATACTTGCATGTATACGTTGAACTTATATTGATGTAATGACTTTAACTAGTGTTATATTAATATATACAATACATAACATTTTGACTATCCTTATATATGAATCTGTTTAATTATTTAGTTGTGTATACATATGTTGAACTTAACTTTAATGTACTTGAATATAACACAATCATATTAATAAACCAATTTTATTTAACTACATACTTGTCTTTGTTTACATTTTAAACTTAATATTTATTTTAGAGACTTTCAAAAATATTGGATATTATGTCCAAGAGGATGTGGAACGAAGATTCCTATGCATTTTCAACTTTGAATTTTGGTGTCCTGCATTACCAATGGATTATTATCGTTCTGTTTGTAATGTAAAATAGATAACTTTTGAGAATATATTTCAATTAACAATTTTTTTCGAGCGGTCGCTAACTCTCGAAAAGTCCAGCTGCTGGACACGAATGGGTCCAAGGGTGTCCACGAACCTGTTACGAGACAACACCCGGTTTGGCATCCCTTCAAAATATAAGTAATGCTATGTTTAGTGTATATTAGTGTAATTGTTATTGGCGTTAAAGCTATGTGCTATTCAGATTTTTGTACATCGTGCAAATAAGTATACTTTTATCCGCATTTAATTTAAACTATTTTTAATATTCTGAACAATTACACATATCTATTTTTCAATACATTTTGTTTTATGTATTATTAAGTTATATTGACTTTATACACTATAAATTGAAATGACTCATTGCTTGGTTGTGTTGCTTGGTCATTGATGCAAATTTTGTAATTGAAATAAACTAACGAAAACAAAAGCAATAATAAGATGTATTGTTTTAAATTAACAAATCCAAAAAAAGAATCCCAAAATACATTAAAATTAAATAACTTGAGGATTAGGTGCTTTACATTCATGTTTAATATGTCAGAATATATATTAATACATTTATTATATGACTTACCAATTGCTAATTAATGAAACACATTTGAAATAATGATTTAATTGTTATCTAAATCTCACATGTATATGATTATATATATTTATATATTAAAACCCACATTATTGGTAAGACAAATTGGAAAATTAGAAAATAAAATGAATAAGTATCTAAATTATTACAAATAGGACAAAGTGCATTTTTTATATTTGACATATATTTGAAAATATTAGGACTATAATAAATATGACAATATGTTCATAACAACTAATAAAAAAGAGCTAAATAATGTACTATTCGAATTTAAAAAAAAAATTAGAATTAAATTCTAAATTGTTGCAAAAATATGTAACCTAAATATAATAAAACAATATCCACAAATACAACAGCTCTATTGATACCAGAATATAGTATTGACAAATGTATTTAAATAATAAATCGAGTTTTTAGAACTATAAATTACAGTTGGAACAGTTGACTCAGTAGGAAACATATTTTAAGATAAATAAGAATTGTTTGTTCAGATAATACAAAAACACATTCAATAGTGAATATTGAACGTTATATGATATATTTTACACATTAAACTGATAAGGCATATAGTAAACAGTAAAGTGCAGTAAGCATATGATATAAATACATTGGTACAATAAATAATATGCAATACTTGAGTGTGCAAAATATATGTATGTTTATATGTCATTATATATTACTATTTCAAAAAAATTTCAAAAAATTAAAATATTGTTTTAATAATGCATTCGCTTTGACATAAGTAAACACTGAAGACAAAAAAAGGCAATATAAATATTAATCATGCATATCTGGGGAAATAAAAGCATTCATTCATGGCTGAATTATAAAATATCGTTATTCACTAGCTATAAATAGTTGCTAAGCAGCCCAGTAACCATGATTGTCTAGGTATATAGTCGCCATAATAGGTAATGTTATATATATACATATATATATATAAAATCATGACGTATATTAATGCAATGTTATATGTTATATTAACAAAATAAGAAGGTAACATGGTTATAAACTTAAACAATAAAATAGTAAGTTGTCAAAGTTGTTTTCAAATTTCATTTAAAACAGATAATTGACAACTTAATAATTGTGATAGTATAACGATATATTTGTTGGTCTACCAACTAAAAACCAATATTACATTAAATATACTTCACTGTATGTAAAACATCGTTTATTCAGATAATTCCGAAATATAAATAATTAAATAAATAATGTATCATGATAAGTTCTATTAAATACGTAAAATTTACTTCTTTAAAATTTAATATTTAAAGTCGAGTTTACTTAAAATGCATGAAGCAATGAATATAAATGTTGCAAAATACAATCTTGATATTTCCATAAGTAGTATTTTTCACGTTTGATATTTCAATTTCAAAAGAAGAATTTTTATAATGTTTTAATAACGAATAGCAGAGATATAGCAGACATAGCTAAAGGCTAAATAGAAATGATTGCTGAACATATTTATCAATTTAGTTCATCCAACAATATGTATTACCCCTATTATTATTTGTCGTAATATGTCGCAATTATGTGTCGCTATTGAGTACACATCCATTAATTTTTGTCAAATATTTTGACAGTTGCTATAAATTATGTTTTAGGGCTTTTTTTCGAATTTATCGTCCCATTTAAAACAGTATTAATACATATTAATTGAACGTTAACAGTAATTTCTTGTCATACATCAATGTCATCAACGAAACACACTAAAGTAAAATAATAATATTATTAATGAGAAGATAAATTTTAATGTAAATTAGATTTATGGAAATTTATATATTTATATTTATTTATATGTATATTTATTTTAAATATTTATATTTTTAACAAAGCAATAAGTATATATATGTAATAGAAAACATATAATGAATATTACATTAAATATACTTCACTGTATATAAAACATCGTTTATTCAGATGCTATATTTTCGTATACGTTCACCTTTAATTATTCTGAAATATAAATAAAAAAATTAATAATGTATCATGATAAGTTATATCAAATACGTAAGATTTTACTTCTTCAAAATTTAATACTTAAAGTCGATACATTAAAAAATGTATAAAACATATTACAATATTTAAAATGTGCAAGAATATGATCGATAGAAAAAAGTTAATTTATATAAAATGATTTATATTATCAAATTAAAACATGATTTTATAAAAACAAATATATTTTAAAAGTAATATTGTAATCATTTACAACTATGTCAAAAATATGTATTAGCTCAGGACTTCACCGCAGTGTGAAGTCCTGCTTTAGAGTGCTTGCGGATATTAGCAGGAATATTGCTGATATTTCCACTGCTCAAATCATCTATAGCATGAGATCCAATTTTAAGTGATTGTTTTCCAACTTTTGTACCTAATGTTTTTAGATGAGGTTTAGCTGATGTAAAAAGACGCTCGGCAAGTGGCACTAGCATACGTTTCAAAAATGCAAAAATACTGCCTCCAACTTCACGTCTCATGTGACCTGAATATATTCCTGTTTCACAGTGTCTGGTGACATTTTAATTTTATGTTTAACAAATTCACATTTTGCTAATATGTCTTAATTTATTGCTGTTGCCAATGATGTAACATTTTGATATCGATCTGAATTCACATAATATTTTACACTCAAATGCATATCGAACAGTGGACTACTTGTATACTCTAATGCCGGCCAATATCTTAATTGTTTCGTTCAACACTAAGGCTTACATGTCCTCTGGATGGTCGCTTAAGAGGAGCAGATACTGTGGATCCAATTACGTCAAATTCAATCTCTGTATCTGTCAGTATTCATTGATCGATAAAATAAGACAGTACCTTCCAAATTTAATCAAGTTAGTCCCTGGTAAAACCAAGTTCTCAGTGAAATCCTAATACACAAGCAAGAGCAGCACTCAATTTATGGTTTATAGTTGATGTGTCATATGTCTCGACTGGTTCAATGTAAAAACGATCATCATAATGCAACAGATGTATGAATTCATTAAAATGGTTAGATAGACGAACAGCCTTTGTGTAATCTTCAGCGTCACAAATATAATATTTCCATAGTGTCATACCATAACTGACATGAAAAAATGACAATTATGTTTTTTTAATTTTTCACAACAAGCTGCTTATTATCACTGTCCAAAGCAACACACTCATCACCAGTAAATGTTTTAATAGCATCCACGAATTGCATTTTTACAAGTCTAACTTCCAAAGTCTATATTCGCTCAAAGTAATGGAATCTTCAAGTATTGTTCGATATTTGGATGCTGGTCCATCCTTGTCCACATTACTTGGTAATAGAACATAAAGGCCGTCTTCAATTCGTGCCATCATTTATCAATTATATTTGTATGATGTATCCATTCTGGCTCGTTATATCCGTTCCACTTGACCAGTGCTTCTCGATATTTACCTTGACTACGAGTGCGGATAACGTTCTCGATCCGTAAATATGTTGCCTTTGTTTATAACCTACTGAAGTTTTTGTTCATTAAATTTTTTTCTAATAATTTGATTTTTGTGATAACTGGTGAAAACTTTGTGTTGATTGAGCTGACAAAGAATTATCATTCTGTCTAATTTGGTAGGTATCCTTTATGAAATACTTGTTTTGCTTTAGAAACTTTAACTCGATCAACAACCTTAATTTTGCGTTTCTTTATTTTCTTCTTTTGTCCTCCATACATTTGCAGCCAAACATCAGTTTCATTGTCTTTATTCACTTGACTAGGTGTCATATTTTTCAGACTACGGTGTGGTGAGTTATTATAAGAGTGAATATGTTTTGGAAGTATGTCTAACCACTTACGAACCTTGCTTGTTAAACAATCTCCGCACACAATCTTTCAGTGTTCGATTAAAGCGCTCAACTACAGCTGCCTTCAATAGACTGGCTAAACTGAACTGTTTCATTCCAATAGATGTGAGCTCAACAGAGCGCAATAGCTTAGCGTTGCGGCGGATCGATTCTTGATAAACTACCGCAGCATCCCTCATTCCAGCACAAATAACTTTTCAGCAACGTTGATGCTGGGTAGGAACCTGAGAACCTGCTTGTCGGCTGTCCACAGCACTGGATACTCAAATGTAGGTACAACTAGCAAAAACGTATATGTGGGGCAAAATTGTTCAGAGGAATGGCCAATTAATCGCGCTACAACAGGACAATGGATATATAGTACGGAGACATGTTGAGGACATCAAATCATTGTTGTGAACATACATTATTATGTTGGTTTTTGGTCTGATACATGATGTGTGTTATTTTGTAATGTACAATATACATATATATGCAGTATATAAATGTTCATATATTATAATTGTGATTATTATATCAATAAACAGTTTCACTTTCGGTAGTAAAACGTTAATGTTATTCTTGTACATTAAATTCGATGGATTGTTTAAAAACAGAACAGTTTAACCATATTGTTCACCAAGTTATTGTTTGAGATGAACACCCTCTCCTGCTTCCTCGATTTATATGCAGTATGAAGGAAGTCATGCAAGAAATATGGTAAAGAGCTTCTTTAGCAACTAAATCTGTACATGGAACTATACGAAAATGTACAATATTTTCCCAATCATCACCTCTACTTTCACAACGATCTAACAATATTTTAATCAATGGTATAGTTTCAACTCGTGCGACTGAAGTATATTTACCATTGGCTTCTTGATAGCAAAGAAAACATCTAGTTTTTAAATCAAATGCATTCTGCATTGAAGACCGTAACAGCTTCCGAGACGAAGATGCCGCTGAATTTTCCCTCTTTCTTCTTAGATCAACGAATCTCCGTCTACATTCATGGTGGATACACCCAGGTTATTTTCTTTTGAGGCTTGCATCAGGTCACTAAAAAATAAAGAACAAAAATATTTTCTTGCTGTTTAAAGTGAAAATATTAAATAGTAAGTATTCGAATAAGTAATAAAAACAACAAATCTAATACTTGTATAAATTATGTAATATTCGTTCCTTGCTCTGACAGAAGGATTTTCTGATGTAAATTCTTCTTTGTAAAGGAAACAATACTATGTCATTTCTATCAACAATAAAATGTAACGACCGTCAATTTACTTATTGCGTGCACCAGACAATGATGATAATTGATATATAAATATATAGGTAAATGTTGGCTACTTAGAATGAAAGTGTTTGACAATTTTATGCTGCGTACAATATAGGCGCGCGTAGTAGAGAAGTATTCAGTATTCACTCCCTCTGAATTCAATGAATAACCACGTATATATACAGACACATACGACCTTCCTATATTTTAATAGAAAGAATATTATATTGCCATTCCATATAATATATAGTTCATCAGCATCACATACATTTCAAATGCATTTCTTCAATGTGACACACTATGATATTCATAACTTAATTGACAGAATTACAATAATATAGTATGGGGGACCCGGCAAAACGTTACGACCCGGCAAAAAGAAATATTAATATTTTGAAGCAGTGACATTAATTACCATATTTATTCTAATAAAATCAAAATACTATTTATCGTTAGTTTCGATTTCACTTAATAAATTATTTTATCCATGCTTTAACAAATTAACGAAAAATCGTAATTTAAAGTAGCTGATCTAAGGTGAGTGTCTAAAAATATTATGAATATCTATTAGTATGTTTTTCATAATATATTCAGACTTGTTTTATATTAAAACCAATATGATGATAAATAAAAACAACGACTTTTATAAAAGTTGCAACACCTACAGGGTCCGCCATAAGTCACTACGAGTTTTATCTATGATTTTTTCTAGACAGAGAAATTTAAATTGACAACGTAATGAATTATGATTAACCAATAGAATTGAACACAAGTAATATTCAAACGATAGCATACGTTGTAATATTCAATCATAGCAGTCGGCTGTGGACAATGAAAATGCATTAACGCATTTTTTTTCAAAAATGACTATTTTGAAATTATTACCTTTAAATACAATTGTGCAACTCTTTATGTAGTTAAATTTTTCAAAAAATAAATCCTTAATGACTTTTTCGTGAATTAAGTATACACATATGTTTAGCTTTTCAGCTCTACGAGACAATCAAAATACATCAATGCACTTAATGCATTTTACTTCGTGATTTCAATAACTTTATTACAACCAAAACACTTCAACGCACTTAATGAGCGTAGTAATACATAAATACATAATATATTATATACGTTGGTATGTATGTATCGTATAGATATAATCCAACTAAATAATCTGATAGTTTAAACACACACTAATTGCATTGCGTCATAAAATCGACAGATACCTATATATTATATGAATGTAGGTGGTATAATGTAGGTATTCTGTCGATTTTATCACGCAATGCAATTAGTGTGTGTTTAAACTATCAGATTAGTTTACTGTAGGTACATTTAAAAGTCATTCATAATTCTGATAATATATAATCAGATAGTTTCGATCACATCATCATTCAGTTAACAAAAATGTTTCAAAATAGCAGAGGAAAGAAAATGCTTGAGATTGCACAAAAAGCATTATTAAAACGCAAAGGTTGTCACAACACGTCTACATCAACATCTTTAGCTTTAGACGTTTCTCTCTTAGACGTATCAGTTCCAGATATTGACATTTCATTCAATTTCACCGATGTTCTCCCTACCATTCCGTCGTCTCCTTCTTCCCCTACACAGGACACGTTCGTTGCGCCAACTGCTGTCACTAACACGTCAACCACTCCAGGAACTGTCACTAACTCATCATCTACTCCAAAAACCGACTCTGGCACATCCACGACACGTAGTAAACGAAAGCAACCAAACAAAATGCTAGGCCGTTGCAATCAAAATTGTTCCAGAAACTGCCGAGAAATAAGTGATGACAATCGATGTGAAATACATGCATCGTATTGGGAAAAAACCTATACAGAACAAAGGAAATGGCTGATGTCAGTCATAAAGTTTGTCCGCGTGAAACAACCTCGTTTACATGCAGCTATTTCTCGTCAAGAGTCAAGAATCTACAGTCTTCCTCTCATTAATGATTCAAACAACACACGACCTCTGATTCAAGTCTGCCAGCGATTATTCCTAAATACACTGGGTTATTCCAGTAATCAAGTTATAAACTGCCTTTCTTCAGTTTCTAAGTTGGACATTACTGGCGGAAGTGTCAAAGAAAACAGAGGTGGGTCCACACCTCTCAATCGAGACAGAATAATAAATCACATCGAGGGATATAATCCAGTCCAACCCCACTATCGCAGAAATAATGCTCCAAACGTACGATATCTCCCGCGAAATCTCTCAGTAAATGAGATGTTCGATGATTTCAAAAACCACTACCCTGATTACTGCTCTCAGAGAACATATCAACGTGTATTAAATGATCTCAACATTTCAATGAAGATGCCTTCATCTGATATTTGTGAAACCTGCGAAAAGTTTAAGGAGAATCCAACTCCAACTGAAGTAGACTTAGCCAATCAAACAGAGCACAAATAACACGCTAAGCAGGCCTTGGAGGAGTATAGGAGGGATCAGGAAACCAACAGGTCTGATACAAAATACACCAGCGTGGATCTTCAAAAGGTAATGCTTCTCCAGGTAATCATTCCAGGAAGCAAGGAAACTATTTTTACATCCTGCCTAGTGGCGTTTAATCAAACGTTTGCTCCATTAAATCATAAAAATGGAAAAAATGCATATTGTCTTTTGTGGAATGAATCTATACAAGGAAGACATGCTGAAGACATTGCCAGCACAATCGTAAGGTTCATCAAAGAACATCGGGACTGTCGGCATTTTGTGTTATGGTGCGATAATTGTGGCGGCCAGAATAAAAACTGGCTCTTATACACCTGCCTTGTTCAACTTGTGAACTCCGAATTGGGTCCAGACACCATCACTATCAAGTATCTAACAAAAGGACATACTCACATGTCAGCCGACTCTGTGCATGGCAACATTGAAAGCCAATTTCGTAAAGAGGGCAATATCTATGACTACAAGGACTTTATTGAAGCCATCAACAAAAGTAGGAAGAAATTGCAATCTATCACAATGGAATCCGACGACTTTCTTCAGTGGAAATTTGGAAAGAAAAATATTGCTGGAAAGATCCTCCATCCAATTGTCTTCGCAGAGTTTAAGAAAGGGGAAAGGACTGTCTTGAGAAAAAAACAATTCGACGAAGATCCAACTCCACTCGACTTTCTAAAACCAAAATTCAATTTGAATCTTCCAGCATCTAAAGCACTACGAGGGATGAAAAAAGAAAAGAAAGTGGCAATAATAAAAAGTTTAGTTCCTTTCATGCCTCTGAGTCGTCACGCATTCTGGATGGGAATCCCTGAGAGTGACAGTTCTGATCTACTCAGTACACCCCCTCTTATTGCCGACTTATTAATATTGTTCGTTTTTATCATGTTTTGTATTTATTTGTGTATGCAACCATTTTATCAACCGAAGACAGTTAAATTTACGTATAATTTGTGTTTGCGACTATTTTATACTATTTATATTTTATAAATATATATATTTGATTCAGTTAAATTTACGTATAATTTGTGTTTGCGACTATTTTATACTATTTATATTTTATAAATATATATATTTGATTCA